>ONZH01006574.1:0-186418 GCA_900303285.1 Rhinella marina | reverse complement strand
CCACCACCCTGCGCCCCGCACCACGCACCCTACGCCCGCTTATGGGTCCCAATCCCCACATATTTAGGGGTTTGGGTCCCCAAGGAATAATACACACTCCCATGGGCCAGGGCCGGGCTCCTATCTGGGCTTCCCCCCCATTCTGCCTCGGTGGTCCCTGTCTGCCCCAGGGTCTCATCGTTGCCCCCCCTCCCTGGCGTTTGTCTGTGCCGCCACCTCAATGCCCCCTTGGTTCCTGTGTGTGCCACCCTGGCCCTTATCTGTGCACCCCTCAACCCTCCAAGACCTTGCTTGTGACCCTGCCCCTTTACCCTTATCTGTGCGCCACTGGCCCTTTTCAGTGTAGCCACTAGACTTATCTGCGCCCCCCAAGGCCTTGTTTGCACAGGTGTAATGTGACATCAGTGTGTTTATTATCCCTGAACTTTGACATTATTATGTTTATTATCTCTGTAAGGTGACATCGCTGTGTTTATTATCCCTTTACAGTGACATCACTGTGTTTATTTTCCCTGTACAGTGACATCGCTGTGTTTATTATCCCTGGACTGTGACATCGCTGTGTGTATTATCCCTGTACGGTGACATCGCTGTGTTTATTATCCCTGTACAGTGACATCACTGTGTTTATTATCCCTGTACAGTGACATCGCTGTGTGTATTATCCCAGTGCAGGAAGAGGTAAGTGGTCTGTGTTTGTGTGTTTGTTTTCTATTTTTCAGGGTCGTGAATGCAGAGGACTACTTCGGATTCAGTGGACTACGTCGGACCGGCCTTTTTTTTTTTTTTTTTTTTTTAAATAAAATGGTCAAACAGGGGTCTGGGGGAGTGTTTATTTCAATAAAATGTTTTATACTGGTGTGTGTGTATTTTTTTTTTTACAATACTACAGTTTTAGTAATTACGACTATCTAATGACGGCCCTGATTACTAATACTGGGCTTAGTGCTTGCCGGTATGGTAGGCCAGCACTAACCCCAACATCTGTTACCTTGGCACCCACCGCCCAGGGGTGCCGGGAAGAGCCGGGTACCCGCAGGACCGGACCTTCTAAACTGAGGGTCTGGCTCTGGGGCGGCTGCAGGCTGGTACCATTAGGCTGGGAAGGGCCAATAACCCTGTCCCTTCCCACCCTGGTAGTGCCAGGCTGCCGCTGCTGGTTGTATCTGGCTGGTGAATGAAAAAAGGGGGGGACCCCACACCATTTTTTTTTCCAAAAATTTCATTATTTTTTTTTTTTAAAATGGCGTGGGGTCCCCCCCTTTTTTTCCTTCACCAGCCAGATACAACCAGCAGCGGCAGCATGGCACTACCAGGGTGGGAAGGGACAGGGTTATTGGCCCTTCCCAGCCTAATGGTACCAGCCTGCAGCCGCCCCAGAGCCAGACCCTCAATTTAGAAGGTCCGGTCCTGCGGGTACCCGGCTCTTCCCGGCACCCTTGGTGGTGGTGGGTGCCGAGGTAATAGATGTTGGGGTTAGTGCTGGCCTACCATACCGGCAAGCACTAAGCCCAGTATTAGTAATCAGGGCCGTCATTAGATAGTCGTAATTACTAAAACTGTAGTATTGTAAAAAAAAAAAATACACACACACCAGTATAAAACATTTTATTGAAATAAACACTCCCCCAGACCCCTGTTTGACCATTTTATTTAAAAAAAAAAAAAAAAGGCCGGTCCGACGTAGTCCACCGAATCCGACGTAGTCCTCTGCATTCACGACCCTGAAAAATAGAAAACAAACACACAAACACAGACCACTTACCTCTTCCTGCACTGGGATAATACACACAGCAATGTCACTGTACAGGGATAATAAACACAGCGATGTCACTGTACAGGGATAATAAACACAGTGATGTCACCGTACAGGGATAACAAACACAGTGATGTCACAGTACAAAGATAATAAACACAGTGATGTCACCGTACAGACATAATAAACACAGTGATGTCACCGTACAGGGATAATAAACACAGTGATGTCACCGTACATGGATAATAAACCTCAGATCAGCACATTGTGCCCCCATCAGACCTCAGGTCAGCGTCTTGTGCCCCCATCAGACCTCAGGTCAGCGTCTTGTGCCCCCATCAGACCTCAGATCAACATCTTGTGTCCCCCTTCAGACCTCAGATCAGCCCCCAGTGCCCCCATCAGACCTCAGGTCAGCCCACCCAGCCACTATATTGTGTCTTAATAATACACCAGTTTTATTGACATTTCACCGGCATTGTTCACGCGTGTGGACATTGCACCTTCATTGTCCACATGTGAGGACATTGCAGCGGCAGTGTCCAGGCATGAGGACATTGCACCGTCATTGTCCACACGTGAGGACATTGCACCGTCATTGTCCACACGTGAGGACATTTCACCACCAGCAGTGTCCACACGTGAGGACATTTCACTGGCATTGTTCACGGCGTGTGGACATTGCACCTTCATTGTCCACACGTGAGGACATTGCAGCGGCAGTGTCCAGGCATGAGGACATTGCACCGTCATTGTCCACACGTGAGGACATTGCACCGTCATTGTCCACACGTGAGGACATTGCACCGTCATTGTCCACACGTGAGGACATTGCACCGTCATTGTCCACACGTGAGGACATTGCACCGTCATTGTCCACACGTGAGGACATTTCACCAGCAGTGTCCACACATGAGGACATTTCACCGGCATTGTTCACGCGTGTGGACATTGCACCTTCATTGTCCACACGTGAGGACATTGCAGCGGCAGTGTCCACGCGTGAGGACATTGCAGCGGCAGTGTCCACGCGTGAGGACATTTCACCGGCAGTGTCCACGCGTGAGGACATTTCACCGGCATTGTCCACGCGTGAGGACATTTCACCGGCATTGTCCACGCGTGAGGACATTTCACCGGCATTGTCCACGCGTGAGGACATTTCACCGGCATTGTCCACGCGTGAGGACATTTCACCGGCATTGTCCACGCGTGAGGACATTTCACTGGCATTGTCCACGCGTGAGGACATTTCACCGGCATTGTCCACGCGTGAGGACATTTCACCGGCATTGTCCACGCGTGAGGACATTCCCCATGTCACGCGGGACATCACCATTGTCCACGGCTCAGGGTGGTGGTGCGGGGGCGCAGGGTGGTGGTGCGGGGGCACAGATGGGCATAGGGTGGTGGTGCGGGGGCGTAGGGTAGTGGTGCGGGGGCATAGGGTCGTGGCGCGGGGGCACAGATGGGCATAGGGTGGTGGTGCGGGGGCGTAGGGTAGTGGTGCGGGGGCACAGGGTGGTGGTGCGGGGGCGCAGGAGGGCATATGGTGCGGGTGCGCAGGGTGGGGGCGCAGACGGGCGTAGGGTGGTGGTGCAGGGGCGCAGGGGGGCGTAGGGTGGTGGTGCGGTGGGGCATATAACATATGGGAGTATTGTTAGTGATAAGGGGGGTTGTGTTGGGGAGGGGGGTTCATTTGAATAAGGCCAATGAATTAGGGGTCACAAAATAAAATAATTTTTTTTTTCAAACTTTTATTACTTTACTAGCCATTAATTGGGGGGGGGGGGGTTTGGGGTAAATACCTTTATTCAATGGTCTTTTTTTTTTTTTTTTCCCCGACTTTCCTGATGCATGTGACGTAGCTCAGTGCCGAGCCGGCTCCTCACAGGCTTCGACACTGCTGGCGTCACAGCGCTCGGCGCGTCACTGGGCTCGGGTCATGCCCAGTGATGCTCTTGATGCCTTTGCCCTTACAGTTAGTAAGATGGCGCAGGCAGCGGCTGCTGCTGCGCCTGCGCGTGATTTCATGGGCGCGCGGCCGGCAGCGTAAGCACGATTTCCAAACGCTGCCGTGCCGAGGAGGAAGGGGGGGGGCAGATATTCTAATATGGGCGTTACTCCGGCCCTAAACAGGAGTGATATATTTGAATAAAAAGGCGGGCTGGGCTCCAGAGAGGGGCGTTACTGGGCTCAGTTGAACGATTGTAACGCCCCTCTGGGCTCCTTCAGCCCTCATTTACATATTACAAAAAAGGATTTTTAACGAAAACGACAAGGCACAGAAAAGAAAGAAAAGCAGGCATGGATTCAAGGTACTTTATTGCACATAACTGTGGGTTTTGTTCAAAACCATAAATGCAAGTGACAGATTTCCTTTAACAAAAAAGTGTGAAACAACTGAAAATATGTCTTATATTCTAGGTTCTTCAAAGTAGCCACCTTTTGCTTTGATTACTGCTTTGCACACTCTTGGCATTCTCTTGATGAGCTTCAAGAGGTAGTCACCTAAAATGGTTTTCACTTCACAGGTGTGCCCTGTCAGGTTTAATAAGTGGGATTTCTTACCTTATAAATGAGGTTGGGACCATGAATTGTGTTGGGCAGAAGTCGGGTGGATACACAGCTTATAGTCCTACTAAATAGACTGTTAGAATTTGTATTATGGCAAGAAAAAAGCAGCTAAGTAAAGAAAAACGAGTGGCCATCATTACTTTAAGAAATGAAGGTCAGTCAGTCCGAAAAATTGGGAAAACTTTGAAATTGTCCCCAAGTGCAGTCGCAAAAACCATCAAGTGCTACAAATAAACTGGCTCACATGAGGACCTCCCCAGGAAAGGAAGACCAAGAGTCACCTCTGCTGCGGAGGATAAGTTCATCCGTGTCACCAGCCTCAGAAATCGCAGGTTAACAGCAGCTCAGATTAGAGACCAGGTCAATGCCACACAGAGTTCTAGCAGCAGACACATCTCTACAACAACTGTTAAGAGGAGACTGTGTGCAGCAGGCCTTCATGGTAAAATAGCTGCTAGGAAACCACTGCTAAGGACAGGCAACAAGCAGAAGAGACTTGTTTGGGCTAAAGAACACAAGGAATGGACATTAGACCAGTGGAAATCTGTGCTTTGGTCTGATGAGTCCAAATTTGAGATCTTTGGTTCCAACCACCGTGTCTTTGTGTGACACAGAAGAGGTAAACGGATGGACTCTACATGCCTGGTTCCCACCGTGAACCATTGAGGAGGAGGTGTAATGGTGTGGGGGTGCTTTGCTGGTGACACTGTTGGGGATTTATTCAAAATTGAAGGCATACTGAACCAGCATGGCTACCACAGCATCTTGCAGTGGCATGCTATTCCATCCGGTTTTCGTTTAGTTGGACCATCATTTATTTATCAACAGGACAATGACCCCAAACACACCTCCAGGCTGTGTAACGGCTATTTGACCAAGAAGGAGAGTGATGGGGTGCTACGCCAGATGACCTGGCCTCCACAGTCACCAGACCTGAACCCAATCGAGATGGTTTGGGGTGAGCTGGACCGCAGAGTGAAGGCAAAAGGGCCAACAAGTGCTAAGCATCTCTGGGAACTCCTTCAAGACTGTTGGAATACCATTTCAGGTGACTACCTCTTGAAGCTCATCAAGAGAATGCCAAGAGTGTGCAAAGCAGTAATCAAAGCAAAAGGTGGCTACTTTGAAGAACCTAGAATATAAGACATATTTTCAGTTGTTTCACACTTTTTTTGTTAAGTATATAATTCCTCATGTGTTAATTCTTAGTTTTGATGCCATCAGTGTGAATCTACAATTTTCATAGTCATGACAATACAGAAAACTCTTTGAATGAGAAGGTGTATCCAAACTTTTGGTCTGTACTGTATACTACAGTCCAGTGAAAAATTGAGTGGTGTGTGGTACAGTCTAAAGTCTATGTTTTTTTCTCTGTTATATATACTACAGTGCAGTAAAAAATTCTGTTGTGTGCGGTACAGTAGCCGCAGTCTAGAAAATACATTTTTTCTCTCAGTTATATATACTACAGTCCAGTGAAAAATTGAGTGGTGTGCGGTACAATAGCCGCAGTCTAAAGACTACGTTCTTTCTCTCAGTTATATATCCTACAGTGCAGTGAACAATTCTTTCGTGTGCGGTACAGTAGCCGGAGTCTAGAAAATACGTTTTTTCTCTCAGTTATATATACTACAGTGCAGTGAACAATTCTGTCGTGTGCGGTACAGTAGCCGGAGTCTAGAAAATACGTTTTTTCTCTCAGTTATATATACTACAGTGCAATGAACAATTCTTTCGTGTGTGGTACAGTAGCCGGAGTCTAAAGACTACGTTCTTTCTTTCAGTTATATATACTACAGTGCAGTGAACAATTCTTTTGTGTGCGGTACAGTAGCCGGAGTCTAAAGACTACGTTCTTTCTCTCAGTTATATATACTACAGTGCAGTGAACAATTCTTTCGTGTGTGGTACAGTAGCCGGAGTCTAAAGACTGCGTTCTTTCTCTCAGTTATATATACTACAGTGCAGTGAACAATTCTTTTGTGTGCGGTACAGTAGCCGGAGTCTAGAAAATACGTTTTTTCTCTCAGTTATATATACTGCAGTCCAGTGAAAAATTGAGTGGTGTGCGGTACAGTAGCCGGAGTCTAGAGAATACGTTTTTTTTGCCTCAGATAGTAATTCTACTGTCTACTGAATACGGTTTTGGCCTCAGATATTAATTCTACAGTTTAGTGAATATACAAAATGGTGAACCCCAGGGGTAAGGGTCGAGGACGAGGGTGTGGGCGTCCAAGTGATGTAGGGGGCAGAGGCCGTGGTCCTGGGCAGGGTGACACAGTACCTACTGATGAGCAAGCAGTGGAATGCCGCAGAGTTTCGCTCCCTAGCTTCATCTCGCAACTTACAGGGTCACGTGGTACACCACTATTGCAACCACAACAGTGCGAACAGGTGCTGTCGTGGATAGCGGATAATGTGTCCAGTAATTTATCCACCACCCAGTCTTCCACGCAGTCCACCCATGCTAGCCAAGGGAGTAGACCTCTGGCTCCTCCAGCTCAACCTCCTTACCCCCAGCCTGCCCCCCCATGGAAAATATGGATTCAGATCCGGCATACTCACAGGAACTCTTTTCAGGACCCTACCCAGAGACACAAACCACTGCTCAGCAGCAACCTGAGCAGTTGCTCTGTCCCGATGCCAAAAATTTAGAACATTCGCAGTCTGTGGGTGATGAGAGTGTGGACTTAGTGCAAGTAGTGTGTCAAGAGGTGTCGGATGATGATGATGATGAGACACGGTTGTCAGACAGTGACGTTGTTGTCAGGGCAGTAAGTCCGAGGGGGGGGGGGAGAGTGAGGAATCGGAGGAAGAGCTGGTGGACGATGAGGTGACTGACCCGAGCTGGGTTGGTAAGCCTAGTCAAGACAGTGCTTCTGAGGGGGAGGCAAGTGCAGCACCAGAACAGGTTGGAAGAGGCAGTGGGGTGGCCAGAGGGAGAAGCAGGGCCAGAGCAAGTAGATCAGCAACTGTTTCACAGAGTGAAGCTCCCGTGCCGAGGCCTAGATGTTTGCAAGTCTGGAGGTTCTTTAAAGAAAGTGAGGATGACCGACGGACTGTGGTGTGCAACCTGTGCCACACCAGGATCAGCAGGGGAGCCACCACTACCAGCCTAACCACTACCAGCATGCGCAGGCATATGAGTGCTAAACACCCGACTCAGTGGAACCAAGGCCATTCACCTCCTGTGGGTAACACCACTGCTCCTTCCCCTGTGTCACATGCTGGCTCTGCGAGTCAACCCCCCGCCCAGGACCCAGGCACGAGCGCCGACCGCTCTACAACCACCCCTTCACCTCCACTTTCCTCCACACCCTCCACCAATGTGTCCCAGCGCAGCGTTCAGCTGTCTTTACATCAGACATTTGAGCGCAAGCGCAAATACAGTTCCAGCCACCCACATGCACAAGCCCTAAATGTCCACATCTCCAAACTGCTGAGCCTGGAGATGCTGCCCTATAGGCTGGTAGAGACTGAGGCTTTCTGCAACCTGATGGCGGTGGCTGCCCCTCGGTACTTGGTCCCCAGCCGCCACTATTTTTCCCGATGTGCCGTCCCAGCCCTACACCAGCACGTGTCAGAGAACATCATCCGTGCCCTGACCAACGCGGTTACTGACAAGGTCCACCTAACCACAGACACGTGGACAAGTGCTGGCGGGCAGGGACACTATATCTCCCTGATGGCACATTGGGTTAACTTGGTGGAGGCTGGGACCGAGTCTGACCCTGGGGCCGCTCATGTGCTGGCCACACCGAGGATTGCGGGGCCTACCTCGGTCACGGTTTCTCAGACTTATTATGCCTCTTCCTCCAACCCTTCCTCCTCCTACTCTCAATTACCATCCGTGAGCACGGCGCCTTCAGTCGGTAGCTCTAGGCGCAGCAGCACCGCCGTGGGTAAGCATCAACAGGCGGTGCTGAAACTGCTGAGCTTAGGTGACAAGAGGCCCACTGCCCAAGAGCTGTTACAGGGTATCACGGCGCAGACCGATCTTTGGCTGGCGCCGCTGAACCTCAAACCAGGCATGGTTGTGTGTGACAACGGGTGTAACCTGGTGGCGGCTCTGCAACTTGGCAGACTCACACATGTGCCATGCCTGGCCCACGTGTTCAATCTTGTGGTTCAGCGGTTCCTCAAGACCTACCCCAATTTGTCTGATTTGCTCACCAAGGTGCAACGCATCTGTGCGCATTTCCGCAAGTCAACCACAGACCGATCTTTGGCTGGCGCCGCTGAACTCTGCCACCCTCAGGGCAGTGCAACGGCGCTTACAACTGCCAGCTTACCGACTGTTGTGCGACGTGCCCACGCGATGGAATTCCACGTTACATATGTTAGCCAGGGTTTACCAGCACCGCAGAGCGATTGTAGACTGCCAGATGACAACTTCCACGAGAACTGGTAGTCAGGTTAGTCAGCTTCCTCAAGTCTACAATGAGGAGTGGACGTGGATGTCTGATATCCGTCAGGTGTTAAGCAACTTTGAGGAGTCAACACAGATGGTCAGCGGCGTTGCCGCCATTATCAGCGTCACCATCCCGCTGATTTGTCTGCTGAAAAACTCACTGCTCAGCATGAAGTCAGAGGCTTTGCGCTTGTCACAGGAGATGGGGGAAGAAGATACGTTGCTTGATAGCCAGACCACCCTCAGGTCTGTTTCTCAGCGCGTATTGCAGGAGGGGGAGGAGGATGAGGAGGAAGAGGAGGAGACTGTTGGCGAGACTGAAGAGGGTACCAATGCTCATTCTTTCTTATCTGTTGAGCGTGTATGGGCTGAAGAGGAGGAGTTGAAGGAGGAGGAGGAAATGGAGAGTCAGCCTATTGAGGAGAGGGAATTCTTGCGTGTTGGGACTCTGGCGCACATGGCTGACTTCATGTTAGGCTGCCTTTCCCGTGACCCTCGCGTTAAAAACGTTTTTGCCAACACCGATTACTGGGTGTTCACCCTCCTGGACCCCCGGTACAAGCAGAACTTTTCCACTCTCATTCCTGTAGAGGAAAGGAGTATGAGAGTGAATCAATATCAACAGGCCCTTGTGCACAAGCTGAAACTATCCTTCCCATCTGACACCGCTAGCGGCAGAGGATGTAGTTCTGTGGGCCAACTAGCGGGGCAGAGGAGGGGAGCAGGCAGCTTGTCAAGCACTGGCAGGGGAACACACTCCAAGGCCTTTGCCAGTTTTATGTCACCCCAGCAAGACTGTCACCCGTCCCCAGTCTAGGCAGAGTAGGGGGGAGCTGTTCAGAAAGATGGTGAAGGAGTACCTAGCTGACCATACCAATGTCCTGCGTGATCACTCTGCTCCATACAACTACTGGATTGCAAAGCTGGACAAGTGGCCCGAACTGGCGCTGTACGCCTTGGAGGTGCTGGCCTGCCCTGCCGCTAGCGTGTTGTCAGAGCGGTTCTTCAGTGCAGCTGGTGGCATCATCACTGATAAGCGTACACGCCTGTCAACTGACAGCGCTGACGCTTATTAAAATGAATAAAGCCTGGATTTCACCGGCATTCAAATCTCCACCAGGGGAAAGCAGCTCAACATGAAGATTCTTCATGTATCCTCTCCTCCTCCTCTTCTCTTCTTACACAAACGCTGAGCCAACAGGCAATTTTTCAGAGGGCCAACTGGCTCTCTTTTCAAACAATGTTTAGGGAGGGCCACCTATAGGCCCTCTCTCCAATGAATTTTTTAGGAGGGTCAACTACAGACACTCAAAAACAATTTTTCAGGAGGGTCAACTACAGACACTCAAAAACAATTTTTCAGGAGGGTCAACTACAGACACTCAGAAACAATTTTTTTTAGGAGAGTCCACTTCAAACACTCTAAAACAATTTTTTTGGAGGCTCACCTACAGCCATTTGACTGCAATCTCAGTCTGACCAAGGCATTGGTGGTGTCACCGCCATGCTGTGTCAGGCTACATTTTTGGGTGGTTCACCTGCTACCTCAGTCTAACTTGGTCACTCTGGGTTCACCGCCATGCTGTGCAGGGTAAAATTTTATGTGGTTCACCTGCTACCTCAGTCTCACTTGGTCACTCTGTTTTCACCGTCATGCTGTGTCAGGGTAAAATTGTATGTGCTTCACCTGCTACCTCAGTCTCACTTGGTCACTCTGTTGTCACCGTCATGCTGTGTCAGGGTAAAATTGTATGTGCTTCACCTGCTACCTCAGTCTCACTTGGTCACTCTGTTGTCACCGCCATGCTGTGTCAGGGTAAAATTTTATGTGCTTCACCGCCATGCTGTGTCAGGGTGAACTTTTGGGTGGTTCACCTGCTACCTCAGTCTAACTTGGTCACTCTGTTGTCACCGCCATGCTGTGTAAGGGTAAAATTTTATGTGCTTCACCTGCTACCTCAGTCTAACTTGGTCACTCTGGGTTCACCGCCATGCTGTGTCAGGGTAAAATTTTTATGTGCTTCACCTGCTACCTCAGTCTCACTTGGTCACTCTGTTGTCACCGCCATGCTGTGTCAGGGTAAAATTTAATGTGGTTCACCTGCTACCTCAGTCTAACTTGGTCACTCTGGGTTCACCGCCATGCTGTGTCAGGGTAAATTTTTGGGTGGTTCACCTGCTACCTCAGTCTAACTTGGTCACTCTGGGTTCACCGCCATGCTGTGTCAGGGTAAAATTTTATGTGGTTCACCTGCTACCTCAGTCTCACTTGGTCACTCTGTTTTCACCGTCATGCTGTGTCAGGGTAAAATTGTATGTGCTTCACCTGCTACCTCAGTCTCACTTGGTCACTCTGTTGTCACCGTCATGCTGTGTCAGGGTAAAATTGTATGTGCTTCACCTGCTACCTCAGTCTCACTTGGTCACTCTGTTGTCACCGCCATGCTGTGTCAGGGTAAAATTTTATGTGCTTCACCGCCATGCTGTGTCAGGGTGAATTTTTGGGTGGTTCACCTGCTACCTCAGTCTAACTTGGTCACTCTGTTGTCACCGCCATGCTGTGTAAGGGTAAAATTTTATGTGCTTCACCTGCTACCTCAGTCTAACTTGGTCACTCTGGGTTCACCGCCATGCTGTGTCAGGGTAAAATTTTATGTGCTTCACCTGCTACCTCAGTCTCACTTGGTCACTCTGGGTTCACCGCCATGCTGTGTCAGGGTAAATTTTTGGGTGGTTCACCTGCTACCTCAGTCTCACTTGGTCACTCTGTTGTCACCGCCATGCTGTGTCAGGGTAAAATTTTATGTGCTTCACCTGCTACCTCAGTCTAACTTGGTCACTCTGGGTTCACCGCCATGCTGTATCGGGGTAAATTTTGGGGTAGTTCACCTGCTACCTCAGTCTAACTTGGTCACTCTGTTGTCACCGCCATGTTGTGTCAGGGTAAATTTTTGGGTGGCTCACCTGCTACCTCATCTAACTTGGTCACTTGGTGGTGTCACCGCCATGCTGTGTCAGGCTACATGTTTGTGTGGCTCACCTACTACCTCATCTAACTTGGTCACTTGGTGGTGTCACCGCCATGCTGTGTCAGGCTACATGTTTGGTTGGCTCACCTGCTACCTCATCTAACTTGGTCACTTGGTGGTGTCACCGCCATGTTGTGTCAGGGTAAATGTTTGGGTGGCTCACCTGCTACCTCATCTAACTTGGTCACTTGGTGGTGTCACCGCCATGCTGTGTCAGGCTACATGTTTGTGTGGCTCACCTACTACCTCATCTAACTTGGTCACTTGGTGGTGTCACTGCCATGCTGTGTCAGGCTACATGTTTGGTTGGCTCACCTGCTACCTCATCTAACTTGGTCACTTGGTGGTGTCACCGCCATGCTGTGTCAGGCTAAATTTTTGGGTGGCTCACCTGCTACCTCATCTAACTTGGTCACTTGGTGGTGTCACCGCCATGCTGTGTCAGGCTACATGTTTGGGTGGCTCACCTGCTACCTCAGTCTCACTTGGTCACTCTGTTGTCACCGCCATGCTGTGTCAGGGTAAAATTTTATGTGGTTCACCTGCTACCTCAGTCTAACTTGGTCACTCTGGGTTCACCGCCATGCTGTGTCAGGGTAAAATTTTATGTGGTTCACTTGCTACCTCAGTCTCACTTGGTCACTGTGTTGTCACCGCCATGCTGTGTCAGTATAAAATTTTATGTGCTTCACCTGCTAACTCAGTCTAACTTGGTCACTCTGTTGTCACCGCCATGTTATGTCAGGCTACATGTTTGGTTGGCTCACCTGCTACCTCATCTAACTTGGTCACTTGGTGGTGTCACCGCCATGCTGTGTCAGGTTACATGTTTGGGTGGCTCACCTGCTACCTCATCTAACTTGATCACTTGGTGGTGGCACTGGCAGGGGAACACTCTCCAAGGCCTTTGCCAATCTCTGTATGCAGCATGTCTGACAGCTAAACATAGCTTCTAAAAATACTGATTATTATTCCGGGATGGGAAGATCTACCATACAAAGGTTAAGGCTGTACCCAGAGCCTGTGGGGCACTATCTGGGGTTCCTACCAAAAAGCTGTAGGCACTCTCTGTGCCAGGGGCAGACTGGGAACTTAAAGTGGCCCTGGAAAAGATACTAAAAGTGGCCTCATTTTGTAGTCAGGTCCAAATTGATGGAAGGCAGGGCCAGCATATCTTGGCACATTATACCACCCCAACACAGACAAATACCACAGTCCATCACAAAATACAACCCCAAAAACATCCACTGGCCGGCTGTGAGGAGGGCTCAGGTGGCCCCCTGGGCATCGGCCCACTGGGAAATTTCCCTGTAAGGTCTATGGCCAATCCGCCCCTGCTCTGTGCCATGCAGAAGCACACAGAAGTTTTCTCCCCTTGAAATTTAAATGGGTCATCCAACCCCTAAAATGCCTCCCCATACAACCGAGCCCCTGACAGAGGTTATACTTACCTGGCTCCCCAGCACCTGCATCGCTTCTGACGCCCGCAACTAAAAGTATGCCGCAGCGGGAACGAGCCTCCCTGTTTTCATCCATGCTACGGGGACATGCAGCGGCTGCCGTGCGTGTGCCTGGGAGCAAGGTAAGTATAACCTCTGTCAGGGGCCTGGGTGTATGGGGGAGGCATGTTAGGAGTTGGTTAACCCCTTTAAGGGAGAATATTACTGTATTATGCCATGTAAGTAACATTGCATTGCTTTGTTTTTTTCAGTCAGATTCAGCATAATTCTGATATCAAAGACAAACCAGGGGTACAGAATGAATTCTGTGCTTGTATATTATGGCTCTGTACAACTCAGATCTTGTATGGAGCCTTAAAAGAAACCTGTCATCAAGAGAGGGCAGCATATAGAAGTGGCACTCTGGTTTTAGTGGCCAGTCACTCATGAGCTATTATTCAGGGGTTGGTGAGAACTTTCTGTATAATCATCGTAGCCCATGCTGGAGTCACGGCTGCCTGTCTCTCAGCTATTCAACTGCAACCAATATCCTACTATGATGATTGACCATTATCACCTAGGGAGACTACTTATGAGAAAACTATCACTCATCGGCAGGTGGGTGGAGAGCAGGAGCTCATAAATAACCATGACTCTTCTCAGGCAGTCGTGACTGTTTTTTAGCGTGGGCTGCGGTGATTATACAGCAAGTTCTCAGTAACCATTTAATATTCGCTTATGACTTCCAGACCTCCACAGTGTCTGTGAGGGCAGCATATAGCTGATGACCGGCCATGTGGATGAGGCTTTAAATTGACCAGCCCAAGAGAAGGCATTCGTTAATATTTAGTTTTTAAAAAAAGGAATGGCTTCAATAATGAATCTCTCTAAATAGGGAGTATCTTCTCCTGCTGAGAACAGTGACCCATAAAGTGCCCTGTAAGTAATGACAACTTATTGAATGGAGTCTAGAGAGCAGGATGTAGTGACTATTGTAGCAGCCATCATAGGCGTACTGGGAATTTAAAGCGGTCCTGGGAAAAACTTTAAAGTGGCCCTATGTTTTAGGCAGGTCCAAATTGACAGAAGGTGGAGAAATACAAGTAGACAGAGACAACAGAATTAGGCAGGCTCTGCAATCAATGGTGGAATAACATAGGGGCGGGGCATGGGAGCGCATAGATCCCTGCCCTGCTGATCACCGCCATAGGCTTCAGGCCTGAGGCCTATGTGGTAGTATAATCCCAGTGCAGGTGTGGTTAGGAGATATCAAAAATATACCCACGATATTAAGAAATTTATCACGATAACGATATATATCACGATAAATATCCATTTAGAAGAAAAAAACAATTGGGGCCACAAGGAGACATTATACTGTATGGGGGCAGCCACAAGTAGACGTTATACTGTATGGGGGGGCCACAAGTAGACGTTATACTGTATGGGGGCAGCCACAAGTAGACGTTATACTGTATGGGGGGGCCACAAGTAGACGTTATACTGTATGGGGGCGGCCACAAGTAGACGTTATACTGTATGGGGGGGGGCCACAAGTAGACGTTATATTGTATGGGGGGGCACAAGTAGACGTTATACTGTATGGGGGCTGCCACAAGGAGACATTATACTGTATGGGAGGGGGCCACAAGGAGACGTTATATTGTATGGGGGCAGCCACAAGGAGATGTTATACTGTATGGGGGCAGCCACAAGGAGATGTTATACTGTATGGGGGCAGCCACAAGGGGATGTTATACTGTATGGGGGAAGCCACAAGGGGATGTTATACTGTATGGGGGAAGCCACAAGGAGACATACTTTATGGGGTTAATGGGGGCCACAAGGAGACATTATGGGCTTGGGCAGCCAGAAGGAGACGTTAATTGTTATACTGAATGGCACTATGGGACACTGTCTACCAGGGCAGCAGCCACAAGGAGGCATTACAGTGGGGACAGCAGCCATAAGGTGCCCCCCCACCCCATGTATTATGACCACCTGCCACCATACAGTAATTCCTTCTTCATGGGGGAGGGAGGGACTTGTGATGGCTCATTCCCTGCCTGCTGGCTGCTATTTGTGCAGCTACCAGGAAGGACTCGCCGCAGTAGAAGAAGACATACATATAGACAGAGACATTACACCTGTAATCGCGGCCGGGCCCGGCCGGCAGCTCTGATATATGTAGGGTCTCTCTCTCCCTGCAGGCAAAGTTATATCTGTGCAGGGTCGGACTGGAGTACCTAGGGCCCACCAGAGGAAATAATTCTTGGGGCCCACCATAAAGAAATATCTGTGTTTGTTATCCCTGTACAGTGACATCACTGTGTTTATTATCCCTGTACAGAGACATCACTGTGTTTATTATCTCTGTACTATGACATCACTGTGTTTATTATCCCTGTACAGTGACATCACTGTGTGTATTATCACAGTACTGTGACATCACTGTGTTTATTATCACTGTACTGTGACATCACTGAGTTTATTATCTCTGTACTGTGACATCACTGAGTTTATTATCTCTGTACTGTGACATCACTGTGTTTATTATCCCAGTACTGTGACATCACTGTGTTTATTATCCCTGTACTGTGACATCACTGTGTTTATTATCCCTGGACTGTGACATCACTGTGTTTATTATCCCTGTACTGTGACATCACTGTGTTTATTATCCCTGTACGGTGACATCACTGTGTTTATTATCCCTGTACGGTGACATCGCTGTGTTTGTTATCCCTGTACAGTGACATTGCTGTGTGTATTATCCCAGTGCAGGAAGAGGTAAGTGGTCTGTGTTTGTGTGTTTGTTTTCTATTTTTCAGGGTCGTGAATGCAGAGGACTACGTCGGATTCGGTGGACTACGTCGGACCAGCTTTTTTTTTTTTTTAATAAAATGGTCAAACAGGGGTCTGGGGGAGTGTTTATTTCAATAAAATGTTTTATACTTGTCTGTGTGTATTTTTTTTTACAATACTACAGTTTTAGTAATTAGGGCTATCTACTGACGGCCCTGATTACTAATACTGGGCTTAGTGCTTGCCGGTATGGCAGGCCAGCACTAACCCCAACATCTATTACCTCGGCACCCACTGCCACCAGGGGTGCCGGGAAGAGCCGGGTACCCGCAGGACCGGACCTTCTAAATTGAGGGTCTGGCTCTGGGGCGGCTGCAGGCTGGTACCATTAGGCTGGGAAGGGCCAATAACTGTGTCCCTTCCCACCCTGGTAGTGCCAGGCTGCTGCTGCTGCTGGTTGTATCTGGCTGGCGAAGGAAAAAAGGGGGGGACCCCACGCCATTTTTTTTACAAAAATAATTAAATAATTTAAAAAAAAATGGTGTGGGGACCCCCCCTTTTTTCCTTCGCCAGCCAGATACAACCAGCAGCGGCAGCCTGGCACTACCAGGGTGGGAAGGGACACGGTTATTGGCCCTTCCCAGCCTAATGGTACCAGCCTGCAGCCGCCCCAGAGCCAGACCCTCAATTTAGAAGGTCCGGTCCTGTGGGTACCCGGCTCTTCCCGGCACCCCTGGTGGCGGTGGGTGCCGAGGTAATAGATGTTGGGGTTAGTGCTGGCCTGCCATACCGGCAAGCACTAAGCCCAGTATTAGTAATCAGGGCCGTCTGTAGATAGCCGTAATTACTAAAACTGTAGTATTGTAAAAAAAAATACACACACACACAAGTATAAAACATTTTATTGAAATAAACACTCCCCCAGACCCCTGTTTGACCATTTTATTTAAAAAAAAAAAAAAGCTGGTCCGACGTAGTCCACCGAATCCGACGTAGTCCTCTGCATTCACGACCCTGAAAAATAGAAAACAAACACACAAACACAGACCACTTACCTCTTCCTGCACTGGGATAATACATACAGCGATGTCACTGTACAGGGATAATAAACACAGTGATGTCACTGTACAGGGATAATAAACACTGTGATGTCACAGTACAGAGATAATAAACACAGTGATGTCACAGTACAGGGATCGGCGTCTCGTGCCCCCATCAGACCTCAGGTCGGCGTCTCGTGCCCCCATCAGACCTCAGGTCGGCGTCTCGTGCCCCCATCAGACCTCAGGTCGGTCCACGGTCGTCTCGTGCCCCCATCAGACCTCAGGTCGGCGTCTCGTGCCCCCATCAGACCTCAGGTCGGCGTCTCGTGCCCCCATCAGACCTCAGGTCGGCGTCTCGTGCCCCCATCAGACCTCAGGTCGGCGTCTCGTGCCCCCATCAGACCTCAGGTCGGCGTCTCGTGCCCCCATCAGACCTCAGGTCGGCGTCTCGTGCCCCCATCAGACCTCAGGTCGGCGTCTCGTGCCCCCATCAGACCTCAGGTCGGCGTCTCGTGCCCCCATCAGACCTCAGGTCGGCGTCTCGTGCCCCCATCAGACCTCAGGTCGGCGTCTCGTGCCCCCATCAGACCTCAGGTCGGCGTCTCGTGCCCCCATCAGACCTCAGGTCGGCGTCTCGTGCCCCCATCAGACCTCAGGTCGGCGTCTCGTGCCCCCCATCAGACCTCAGGTCGGCGTCTCGTGCCCCCATCAGACCTCAGGTCGGCGTCTCGTGCCCCCATCAGACCTCAGGTCGGCGTCTCGTGCCCCCATCAGACCTCAGGTCGGCGTCTCGTGCCCCCCATCAGACCTCAGGTCGCGTCTCGTGCCCCATCAGACTCAGGTCGGCGTCTCGTGCCCCCATCAGACCTCAGGTCGGCGTCGTCGTGCCCCCATCAGACCTCAGGTCGGCGTCTCGTGCCCCCATCAGACCTCAGGTCGGCGTCTCGTGCCCCCATCAGACCTCAGGTCGGCGTCTCGTGCCCCCATCAGACCTCAGGTCGGCGTCTCGTGCCCCCATCAGACCTCAGGTCGGCGTCTCGTGCCCCCATCAGACCTCAGGTCGGCGTCTCGTGCCCCCATCAGACCTCAGGTCGGCGTCATGTGTCCCCATCAGACCTCAGGTCGGCGTCTCGTGCCCCCATCAGACCTCAGGTCGGCGTCTCGTGCCCCCATCAGACCTCAGGTCGGCGTCTCGTGCCCCCCATCAGACCTCAGGTCGGCGTCTTGTGCCCCCATCAGACCTCAGGTCGGCGTCTTGTGCCCCCATCAGACCTCAGGTCAGCGTCTTGTGCCCCATCAGACCTCAGATCAGGGTCTCTCCCCCTCCCCTCAGACCTCAGATCAGCCCACCCAGCCACTTAAAAAAAGCATACTTACCTGTCCTGCCGCGCTGCCGCTGCCATCAGGTTCCGCACTCCACTGTCTTCCCTGCCGGCGCGCACTATGACCTGACGCTGCGTGGCAGCGCGGCAGGACAGGTAAGTATGCTTTTTTTAAGTGGCTGGGTGGCTTCGGGCCTACCAGAGGATCCTCCGGTCCTCTGGTGGGCCAGTCCGACACTGTATCTGTGGCAGTCGGGGGTGGGACTTTCCCACCACTCGCTCCTGTCCTGCGTGCTGCTCAGCCCTATCGGCCTTGCCCGGGCGGCATCTGATTCTGACTTCGGTGGGCGGAGACTGCATTATGGGAGACGCTGTGGGAGGCAATTGGTATGTAATGATGTAGAGGCGGGCGGCCACGGACGCAGATTTTCTAGCGGTCTGCGCACATGACCGCTTTGATGACATCACAAAATACCGCGGTTATTAGTAAACAGCGATATTGCCATATCGCTGTTTTTTAATACCGCGGTATACCGCCCACACCGGTATATGGCCCAACCCTAGGTGTGGGTGATAACATCATCATGCACCTGTGCTGAGACACAGGACAGAGGCTGCTGCACACACACACCCGGAAGCACGCGCTTCCAGATTTTTGCGCCTATATAGACCTCTGGCCTATATATACATAAGGCAGTTAGGAATGGGTTAGCATTACACAACAAACTAAACTTTGCAGATAGCCCCAGGTCTGGGGTATTGTATATGTACAGAGATCCAAGTTAAAGCCCAGCACTAAACCCCATAAATGTACGGCATTCGATCCTCAAGTAGTTAATTCAAATAAAAGCGACCATGTATCATTATTATTATTTATTTGAAAGCAACCTTGGTGCAGTAAGTTTTATTTTATTACTGCATCTATGTAGTAAGCTTGATTCTTGCAACATATTCAAGCTCTATGTATACTCTAGTTGCCGTTATTATGCAGTGAGCTTGGAACTAATATCATATCTGTACACTGAGGAAGAATTAGTAAACGGTCCATGGACTGCTCAAGTATCCATGGATTTTAATGTGTGTATTCACACATTAGTGGTTTTCCACTGTCACATATGGGCGCAGTTCGCCACTACACTCACCCCGTCAGCGGGGCCGCCCGCCTCGGCCATTGCTGTCTGTCTTTTTCCACAAGCGTCTATTGCGGTGATTCCAGCAGCCAGCATTGTATCTGCAGAAACTGTACTCTTGCCCCATCTAGAGACTGGCAACAGGTACTGCGGCTCCTACACCTTCTGTCATCAGTCCTGCACCTGATCCCTATCAGAGGCCTATTTAAAGCAGCTCTGTGCGCATGTCTGACGCCAGAGTATCAGGTCTTCCAGCGTACTCCAGCTCTGTGCTCTCGTGTCTGTGTCTGTGCCTGTGATCCTGTCTCCTAATTGTTCCTCGTCTCAGCTAGCCTGCTGGCTATCCAGTCTTCGGCTGAACCACTGCTTCCGCATGGCAAAGCGACCTGCTAGTCCCCGGCTGCGCAAATCCAACTCGCCTTGCGGCGGGCTCTGCTGAATACCCGGGGGCTAGTTAGACTCCGCACGCCAGTACTTGTTAGTACTCGGAAGCTGGCTAAACGGAACTACATCGAGCCCGCAAGGCTAGTGACATCCACAGAAGCATGCCCTATTTTGCCAATGATTCTAGATTTCTTGCGCACATTATGGTCTAGGTGTCATGAAATGCCACAAACACATAATTTACGGATATCTTTATGGATAAACCACTAACCATCTTGTCACGGATGTTATCACATACATGTAAAAGAAGACTTAGGGGTTTGGTTTGGGGTTTGATAATTTAATGTTCTGTGGTCTGATTTTATGCATCTGGTCTGGAGTCTGAATGAATTTAGGGGTCTGGTCTGGGGTAACATAACAGGTCAGTGTTAAAGGGGTTGTCTCATCTTGCCTAATGGGGGCATATCGCTAGGATATGCCCCCATTGTCTTATAGGTGCGGGTCCCACCGTTGGGACCCGCACCTATATCGAGAACGGTGCCCCGCAAGGTGGTGGCTGGAGGACTCCGGTCCGGCCACCACCAAGCCGGCTCCCCATAGAAATGAATGGGAGCGCACCGCGCTTGCGCGGCCACCGCTCCTATTCATTTCTATGGAGCCGACGGAAATAGCCGAGCCAGCGCTCGGCTATCTTCGCCGGCCACATTGAAAATGAATGGAGGCGGCTGCGCATGCGCAGTGCGCCCCCGTTCGCTTTCGGGGCCCCGTTCTCGATATAAGTGCGGGTCCCAGCGGTGGGACCCGCACCTATAAAACAATGGGGGCATATCCTAGCGATATGCCCCCATTAGGCAAGATGAGACAACCCCTTTAATGTTTTGTTGCGCTATTCCTAAACCTGTAGGGGTAAAGGCAAACTTGGCAACCTTCAGTAATCATATTTTTTTCCCCTTTTAATGCAACTCGGCATGTAAGTGTGCCCATTACTTAACATGTACCCACACGTTAAGGCTACATTCACATCTTTCTTTAGGCATTCTGGTAGTCTGTTCTGGCAGAGAAACAGAATTACTGTATGTGACATAGCCAGACCCCGGATCCCCATAGACTATAATAGGATCCAACAAGTTTCCAGCATAAATGACAGTTTTCTGCTGGATAAGTCACTCAGAAGTACCATGTAGGACATTCAGGACCGCACCACCAATTAGGCGAGGTGAGGCAATTGCCTCAGGTGGCACAACCCACAGACAAGTGGGGGGCAGAGGGAGCAACATAAGAAATGGGTGCTGCCAGCCACATTGAGGTAAGTATTTTAGTTTATTTTTTTTTTTATTTGGGAGCATGCTGTTGGACTACTATGGGAAGGTGGGGGGTGGAGAGGAACACTATGGGAGCATCTACTGGAGGCACTAAATAGAAACATTCTGTAAAGGCACACATTATGGGGGCACTATGGGGACATTGACTCTACTGGGATGTATCTCTAAGAGGATGTATTTTTTGTACTGGCACACAGAAGGTGGGCATTTTTGTACATTTTGCATTTTGTGTACAGACACATATTATGGGGGCACTGTTGGGACATTGGCTCTACTGGGGGCACTAAGAGGATGTATTTTTTGTACTGGCACACAGAAGGTGGGCATTTTTGTACATTTTGCATTTTGTGTACAGACACATATTATGGGGGCACTGTTGGGACATTGGCTCTACTGGGGGCACTTAGAGGATGTATTTTCCCCTTTTGATGTAAGCCAGTAGAAAAAAATGACTGCTTATAATGTGCACTAGTACAAAAAATACCCCCTTATAATAAGGGGGCTTTTTTTTTTTTTTTTTTATACTAGTGTACAAATATAAGGGGTCATTTTTTGTACTGGCTCACATTATTAGGGTTTTTTTTTATTAGCACACATTATAAGGGGGCATTTTGGGGTACTGGTGCACATTTTTTTAAATGACAAAATAAACACCCGAAGTTAAGTTCAGGGTGCTGACATGTATCTGGTGTAAGGGCATATGGGTAACACAGTACTGCAGGCATAAGGGCCTCAATAAGCACTGTATTGGTAGGAGCACACTTCGCTGCTCCTGCCTAAGTGTTCAATAATGCAGTATTGGACCCCATTCCTAAAAAAGATGAAAAGAACTTTCTTATAATTCCACATCCCAATATGCCTTTTTTTTACCATCTCCCTAAAATTCATCAACCAACCCACCGGGACGCCCAATCATATCTGGTATGAATTCTGTCACAAGTAATTTGTCCCACTTCATTTATATCTACAAGAATTTCTGGCAATCCTACAGTAGTGAATGGGGAGCTGGCCAAGCTTGCGCAGCTTGCTCTCCATTCACTGCTATGGGACGTCTGAAAATAGATGAAGGTAACTCATTTTCGGAAGTCTCATAGCAGTTAATGGAGAGAATGCGGCGCATGTGCAGCATGCTTTGCTTCACTTTGGGGACCCTGTTCTATGGATAGGAGCAGGTCTAAGAGGTCGGCCCTATCTTACATTTGTGGCATATGTTGGGATGGGAAAAGCCCTTTAAAACAGTGAACACTAATAGTTATTTGGACTTTCAGAGAGGCGATTACAGTAAATGGATCCAAGGAACATTGCTTTTTGGAGATTTTGAAGCTTATAGTTTATTACTGATTTGATTATTTATTAATCCTTTTTATTTATTGGATTACAGTTTACCCCATATTTATACTTCTGATTAATTTGCTAAAGTGGGGTATTGTATGTCTTATATAAGGGGGACAGTCTTTTGTGGCATTTGGTTGTTGGTTCAGATATACATACATCAATGAGTTGGTATATCTAATATATAAAGCTGAGTGTGTGTGTGTGCGTATGTCCGCTAAAGGAATCCACACCGCTGCAGCTGCAATCACAAAATTTGGCACACATGTACATCGGGTGTCCGGGAAGGTTTAAGAACAGTTTTCAACTCTCCAGGACGTACCGTTCCTGAGAGATTCCCAAAAAATGCATTAGCCAATAGTAGCCTGGTCACATGACCCTTATCAGCCAATAGAAGCTCACAGGCACACATCAGGTTTCTATGACAACATAGCCAGTTCACTGCTTTAGGTCTGCATTAAAGAGGCAGAGCACTGTGGATGACAATGGTAAATGGGTATTCCCGGTTACCATAACTATAACTTATGTTTTAGACTAACTCATCATCAATCATTACCTCATATTATGTAAATTTTACATATTTACTGTTCAGTAGTAATAAAAGATGTTTTCTTCCACTGCTACCCACCTTCCTCCTAAATCAGGCATCGACCTGTAATTCCGGCCACCGTCAAAAGAAGGACTTAAAAGCACCACCCCCAGATCCCACTAAGTCACGCCCCTGACTCAGTCAGGCCATGCCCCTTCCATGCTGCATTTGACTGGGATTAAAAATATTGGTAAAAATCACCTGCAGGGGTGGGGGGAGGGTGACTTTCTCCCTGCAGCTCATTGCTCAGACTGCACAGTGCTGCTGCTGAAAGTGCTGCTGCTGTGTCCATCCAGGCCCTGCGCATGACAGAGGACAGGGAGTCTGAAAGCCAGACCGTCCAGCCTAAAACAAGACCTCTGGCCACCCTAGGGGCAGGCTGATGTTAGGGTGGCCAAATGTCCGGCTTTAGGCTGGACCGTCCAGTTTTCTGGCTACCTGTTCTCCGTCCGACGCAGTGACTGGACAGACACAGGGATGTCCACCCTTTCAGTAGCTCACACTCAGACAGCTTCTCCTCCATGTCTTCATGGAGCCGGGGGGGGGGGGGGGGGGGGGGGGGGGGGGGGGGTCGTGGCCTCATGTTTAGTGATGTGTCTTCATGGCAACTGGGGGCGCTGTTTCACGTTTGGGGGAATGGCCGGTGAGGTCTGGCTTTCTGGGGTGAAGACAGTGGCCACTCTAGCTGCTGTGGAGGTCACAGTTAAAGGGGCGGGCTTCTGTAGAGGTCACTGTTAAAGAGGTGGGCAGCTGTAGAGGTCACTGTTATAGGGGCAGGCTGCTGTAGAGGTCACTGTTAAAGGGGCGGGCTGCTGTAGAGGTCACTGTTTAAGGGGCGGGCTGCTGTAGAGGTCACTGTTTAAGGGGCGGGCTGCTGTAGAGGTCACTGTTTAAGGGGCGGGCTGCTGTAGAGGTCACTGTTTAAGGGGCGGGCTGCTGTAGAGGTCACTGTTTAAGGGGCGGGCAGCTGTAGAGGTCACTGTTGAAGGGGCGGGCTGCTGTAGTGGTCACTGTTGAAGGGGCGGGCTGCTGTAGTGGTCACTGTTGAAGGGGCGGGCTGCTGTAGTGGTCACTGTTTAAGGGGCGGGCTGCTGTAGAGGTCACTGTTTAAGGGGCGGGCTGCTGTAGAGGTCTCTGTTAAAGGGGCGGGTTGCTGTAGAGGTCACTGTTAAAGGGGCGAGCCGCTGTAGAGGTCACTGTTAAAGGGGCGGGCCGGTGTAGAGGTCACTGTTAAATGGACAGGCACTGTAGAGGGCACTCTCGATATCTTTTAACGACACACACACACACAAACCGTAAAAGAAATAAATTAAATATACCCGGGCGAAGCCGGGTCCTTCAGCTAGTATAAAATATTTCACATTTAAAAAAAATTATTTTATATATGTTCCTTAGGTAACTTTATATTATTCCCATTTAGTATCAATCGATATTATTACATTTAGGGTATCATATTTTTTATAATGTTTATTTGACCACAATTGTGTTTACACATCACTGTCACTTGGGGAAGCACCTTTGCACTTTATCACTATGTATTATCACTGTTGGTTTGTTTAATGGTCTTTTATTATCAATTTTTGTATTTCATGTATAAGACGACAGCTGTAGGCTGCCTGGGCATGCTGGGACAGCTGGAGGGCTGCAGGTTGGGCATCCCTGTAGTAGAGGATGCTCAATTATGCTCAGAAGCAATAGGGCCTTGTCTTCATCACTTAGAATTCCTCCAAAAAGTAGAAGCTTTGACACATGGCGTAAAAACAATTCCTTTATATCATGATTAAAAATGCAGTACATGATAGCTTATACCCTATATGTTCAGATTAATCCAATCATCTTTAGTGATTGTATGAAATAAAGAAAGTGCTGCAGCTTATACTTTTTGGAGGAATATGAGTATTTGCCCAAACTTATTCTCAGCGCACAGGCATGGGGCATAACAATGTGCGCATACACACACCCTCATGCGAGTTTTTCAACTGTGTGTGTGTTTTACCGTGAATTATGTAATGAACGGATCCGGTTGTATTATCTTTAACCTTGCTGGGACGGATCCATAATGAACTCCATTGAAAGTCAATGGAGGACGGATCCGTTTACTACTGTTTCACACTGAACGGATCCGTCCCCATTGACTTGCATAGGGGGTTATGACGGATCCGTCTTGGTGCGGAGCCCCAGGACGGAGAGCAAACCACAGCATGTTGCGGTTTGCTCTCCGGTCTGGAGATGCAAGTGAACTGAACGGAATGCATTTTGGAGCACTCCATTCTCTTCAGTTCAGTTTTGTCCCCATTGACAATGAATGGGGGCAAAACTGAAGCGTTTTTTTCCAGTATTGAGCCCCTATGATTGAACTCAATACCGGAAAAATGAAACGCTAGTGTGAACCTAGCCTTACTTTATTTTTACTTCATCTTAACATGGATCCATTGTTTTTATATTAGCTGCTGGGCCCGCAGCTCATTGATCTGGACTGTGAATATATTTGATTCATTTATTGGGATCATTTGGTTTTGTTTGTTTTTACTTGTACCTTAGTTAACCATTATCTTTTCCTTATTTATTCTTTTCCTGATTTATTGATACATTAATTTATACAATATATG
This sequence comes from Rhinella marina, assembly GCA_900303285.1. Classification (NCBI taxonomy): domain Eukaryota; kingdom Metazoa; phylum Chordata; class Amphibia; order Anura; family Bufonidae; genus Rhinella; species Rhinella marina. The sequence continues at coordinate 160,670 of ONZH01006574.1, read as the reverse complement.
GATAGTGGATTTCACTTTTTTCTTATCTATTCGTATTAAATAAAGGACTTTCTAACTTTAAAGGGTTTTGGTGTTGGAGACTACTTCATCGATTTTGGATCTAAACTACCACTTTCAGTGTGGCACTCTTTTCCATGCACAGCCCTGAAATGGATTGCAACAAGCCAGCATATGGTATGTGTGAGCTGGGACGTATTCCCATTTTTTCTTTTTTTATTCATGCTTTTAAGTAGTTGTTTTATTTGATGAACATGATACCTCTTGACTATAAGTCTCTTACATCGTTTGTATGTCTACATAACACTTTGTACATTTGATGTTTTGACCTGAAGTACTCGGTCTGCATTGTCTGAACACACAAAGAAATGGTAGGTCTAAATTATTGCATCTGTTTTCTGCAGGTAGCACTGGTAAGTCAGATTTTAATGTAACTGTTGCAACGTAGCATGTTGCATTGTAACACCATTGAAAGACATTGCATGAAATATCCCCATGTAGCCATAACCTTTTTTAGGTGATATGTATTGTGTGACACAAAGAGGGGGCAAAAGATCCCACACTAATTTATCTACAATATTAGCAACCTGGGTGTCTTTGTATTTAAACTCTGTGCATATTGCCATTTTTGCTTTTGCACAGTTTATACATTTTTAGGGTCTCCCCCTTGTTTGACAGGGCCAGACATCTTGCCTGGCCCTACCAATCTAGTGTCTGCACCATGGCTCTGCTGCTGCACTTGAGCATACAGGTGCAGACTATGCATACGCCACTCAAGGAGAATGATTTTCTAACCAATTTGATTTGTACAAATTGATTTGCTCATCACTACTAAGAAAATAGTAACATAGTTTATAAGGCTGAAAAAAGACATCTGTTCATCCAGTTCGGCTGTTTTCCTGCAAGTTGATCCAGAGGAAGGCAAAAAACCTGTGAGGTAGAAGCCAATTTTCCTCACTTGAGAGGGAAAAAAAATTTGTTCCCGACTCCAATCAGAATAACTCCCTGGATCAAGAACTCATCTCTAGTAACTATAACCTGTAATATCATTGCACACCAGAAATGCATCCAGGCCCCTCTTGAACTCTTTTAGTGAATTCGCCATCACCACCTCCTCAGGCAGAGAGTTCCACAGTCTCACTGCTCTTACCGTAAAGAATCCTCTTCTATGTTTGTGTACAAATCTTCTTTCCTCCAGACGCAGAGGATGTCCCCTCGTCACAGTCCTGGGGATAAATAGATCATGGGAGAGATCTCTGTACTGACCTCTGATATATTTATACATAGTTATTAGATCTCCCCTCAGTCATCTTTTTTCTAAAGTGAATAACCCTAATTTTGATAATCTTTCTGGGTCCTGTAGTCCACCCTTTCCAGTTATTGCTTTAGTTGCCTTCCTCTGAACCCTCTCCTTATTCACAGGAGCCCAGAACTGTACACAGTACTCCATATGTGGTCTGACTAGTGATTTGTAAAGTGGCAGGACTATGTTCTCATCACCGGCATCTATGCCCTTTTTGATTCAACCCATTATCTTATTGGTCTTGGCAGCAGCTGTCTGACATTGGTTTCTTTTCCATGTCAGTGTTACCCAGTGTTTTACCATTTAGTATGTACTGGTGACTTGCATTATTCATTCCCATGTGCATAACCTTATGTTTGTCTGCGTTAAACCTCATCTGCCATTTCTGTGCCCAAGCCGCCAATCTATCCAGATCCATCTGTAGCAGTGTACTGTCCTCTTCTGTGTTAATTACTTTACACAGTTTAGTGTCATAAAAATGTATATTTTACTTTTGCCCTTGCTTCCCAGCATTCGTTGATGATTTCCTTTCTATATAACCCTGCTATGCCCAGTAGCTTGACAGCTCCTATGGTCTGTGTCTGGTCGTCGTTGGGTCTCTTTCGCCTGGCAGATGCCTCTACTTTGACATTTAAATCTTTTTCACAATTGCAGGAACATGCCAACCTACCGAAGTCAGAAAGCTTCCACTATTTGAAGATCTGCCATTATGTAAGCACCATTTTTGGGACACTTCAAGTTCAGTTCCCACTCAGTTTGAACGCCTGTGTCATTTGGGCACTAGTACGAGAGGATTAATCTATCATTTATCACCTTTTATTGGCCCCAAAAGAGGGCAATCCCCCTTATCACAAGTACATGGACAAATGGTCTACTGACATTGGCTCTTCCCTCTCTCATTCTGCCTGGCAGAGCCGTGAAATCCTCCATTTGTACCACCTATAAAGAAACCCAATATAAACTGCTCATGCATTGGTATCACACTCCAGCTCTTTTACACTCCGTGAACCCTGCCATCCCATCAGCCTGCAGGCGATGCCTAAAGGATGTTGGCACCCTGTATCATATCTTTTGGACATGTCCTTTGATTGTTTCATTTCGGGAAGAGGTTAGAGACATCGCCCAATCCCTCCTCTCAATGCCAGCGGTGCTAGACCCTAAGACATACTTACTCAACCTCCCACCTCCGAGACTCAATAAGCACTCCTCCAGGCTGTTCCTGCTCCTCTGTACAGCAGCTAAGTCTTGGAAGCAAACTAAAGCTCCCTCTAAATATATGTTTCTCACAGCTTCTCTTAACAACACAGTGGACCAATTCAATGCGATTTGGCTACCATGGGATGCGCATCCCTTACTCTTAGACCTTCTCTCTTCTCCTTTGGACATCTCTATATTACCTCCTCTGCCCGCCTTGTTGCTTTCCCTTCACCTACCCTTTCCCCTATGTTTGTCTTTGTCCTGTTTTATGTTTATACTGTTGCCTTTGTTACTTAATCTAAGGAGCGTGATAATGCGAACATCTTGATCACTATTGTCAACCATCTATTTTGCTCCATGTATATCTTTTTTCATGTTTCCCTTTATTGTATTATAATCAGTGTACTTTTTTTGTACCAATAAAATAGTTTAAACAAAATAAAAGTATATTTTACTGTGCAAGCCTTCTACAAAATCATTAATAAATATATTGAAGCGAATAGGGCCCAATACTGCCCCCTGTGGTACCCCACTAGTGACAGTGACCCAATCTGAGTATGTACCATTAATAACCACCCTGTTTTCTATCACTGAGCCAGTTACTTACCCACATACAGACATTTCCCCCCAGTCCAAGCATTCTAATTTTATATACTAACCTTTTATGTGGCACAGTATCAAATGCTTTGAAGTAAAGATATACAGTATCCATTGATTCACCGCAGTCAAGTCTAGAACTTACTTCCTCATCGAAACTGATTAAATTAGTTTGACATGACCGATCCCTAATGAAGCCATGCTCATATGGTGTTACACACTTATTTTCATTGAGGTACTCCAAGATATAGCATCTCTTAGAAAACAGTTTACCCACGACAGACGTTCAACTTATCGGCCTATAGTTTCCAGGCTCTGTTTTTGGACCCTTTTTGAATATTGGCACCACACTTGCTAAGGTCCAATCCTGTGGACTACTCCCTGGTAATATACAGTTCATAAATATCAGAAATAAGGGTCTGGCTATGCTTAATTCTCTTAGGATACAGGGGGTGTATGCCATCTGGTTCCGGCGATTTGTCCATTTTTAATCTTTTTAAGATGCCGCTGTAAGTCTTCCTGAGTCAGGCAGGGCACTTTTAATGGGGAATTTACTCTTACATTCTGCATTTCATCTGAGTTTTTTTTCCTCAGTGAATGCCCTAGAGAAAAAAAATATTAAATAGCTTTGCTTACTTCTCATTGCTCTCTGCAACTCTCCCCCCCCTGCTGCTGTGACGGGGACCCTGATGGCATGGCCTAAGAAAGGCATCCTGCTGCCATCTATGGATAAAACTAACTCAAAAAAATAAAAATCAATGGCTCCCGCAAACCAATCCATCAAAATCTGTGCTGCAAAATCCATATGGCACTCCTTTGGTTCTGAGTCCTGCCATGTGCACCCACAGCAGTTTACCACCACATATGGGGTGTTGCCGTATTCAAGAGAAAATGGGGAACAACTTATGGGGTGATTTTCTCCTGTTACTCCTTATAAAAATGAAAAATTTGGGGCTAAAGCAACATTTTATTGGAAGAAATGAAACTTTTCATTTTCACAGCCAAGTGTTTCCAAATTCCGTAAAACGCTTACAGGGTCAAAGTGGCCAGTACCCCCCTTAATATATTCTTTGAAGCGTGTAGTTTCCAAAATGGGGTCACTTTTTGAGGGTTTCCACTGTAGGGGTACGTCAGGGTCTCTCAATTACAAAATGGAGCCTAAAACCCATTCTAGCAAAATCTGCCTCCAAAATCTGTATGACGCTCCTTTTGTTCTGACCACTGCCACAAACCCATAGAGACGTTTACCACCACATATGGGGTATTTCTGTAAACTGCAGAATCAGAGCAATGTATATTGAGGTTTAGTTTGCTGTTAACCCTTGCTGTGTTGCAAGAAAAAATTGATTGACATGAAAAATATGCATAAAAATGAAATTTTGCCTCTATTTTCCTTTAATTCTTGTAGAACACCTAAAGGGTTAACAAAGTTTTAAATAATTTGAGGGGTGTAGTTTCTAAAATGGGGTCATTTATGGGTGGTTTCCATTACGCAAGCCCCTCAAAATCACTTAATGAAAATGAAATATTTTGCCACAAATTTACTACGGTCGTGAAGCACAATATGTGACAAGAAAACAATCTCATAATAGCCTGGAAGTAAGTAAGTAAAAGCGTTCCAACCTTATCACGTAAAGTGACATGTCAGATTAGCAAAAATTGGCCTGGGCAGGAAGGTGAAAACAGGCCCGGGGTTGAAGGGGTTAAATGACAATTTGAAGGTGGTTATATTATGATCACTATTTCCCAGGTGTCCCCCAACCTGCACATCTGTTGTTCTGTCAGGTCTATTGGTTAGTACTAAGTCCAGTATGGCCGTCCCTCTAGCAGAGGTTGGAAAAGGTAATTGTCTTTGGTTATTGCTAAGAATCTATTTCCTTTGAGATATACAGGTTTCAGTTTCCCAGTCTATATCTGGATAGTTGAAGTCCCCCATAATAACGACCTCATGATTTGCCGCCTCGTTTAGTAGATTTTCTGTGGACTCAGTTTATTATAAGCCACCTAATATACCAATCAGTATTTTATTATTGTTTTTGCCTCCATGTATTTCTACCCACAGTGACTCCACATCTTCATGTCCCTCACTTTTATCTTCGCGGAGTGTGGGCTTTAGCCAGGACTTTACATAAAGGCAGACCCCTTCCCGGTTTTGATAATCCTTTCTAAACAGACTATAACCCTGTACGTTGACTGCCCAGTCATAGCTATCATCCAGCCATGTCTCAGTTATTCCCACTATGTCATAGTCCTCCTCACACATCACTAATTCCAGTTCACCACTTATATTAGGTAGGCTTCTTGCATTAGTGTACAGACAATTGAGAGGTTTTTGTATATTTTTGTTATACCCTACACCTTTCCTTATGAATCTTCCCCTCCTATAATGTAGTTACCCTCCCCCCAGTCCCTAGTTCAAACACTCCTCCAGCCTTCTAGCCATCTTCTCCCCCAAAACTGTTGCCCCTTCCCCCATTGAGGTGCAGCCCATCCCTACAGTAGAGCCTGTAGCAGACAGAGAAGTCGGCCCAGTTCTCCAGGAACCCAAATTCCTCCTGCCTACACCAGTTCTTGAGCCACTTGTTTACCTCCCTAATCTCCCTCCGTCTTTCTTGTGTGGCGCATGGTACAGGTAGTATTTTGGAAAAACACTACCTTTGAGGTCTTTGACCTAAGCTTGTAACCTAAATCCCTAAAAGGACGCTCCACTTACCTCTAACTTTGTCATTGGTTCTAATATGGACCATAACTGCTGGGCCTTTGCCAGCCCCTCCCATTAATCTGTCAATCCGATCCATGATATGTCAGACTCGAGCGCCAGGTTCGTAGTCTTCCACTACCAGTACCTGTCTGACCTGCCCTGCTCTCCTCCTTACTAGAGCTGACATTCCCCTGACTGGCAGAGCAAGTGTCTGGCTGCAGCAGTGCTGTCCATGAACTAACATCCCCCTCATCTGCCAACCTTTCAAACTTGTTGGGATAGATCAGGGCTAGCCTCCCTGGCACTCTTCCCTGCGTTCTAAATGTTATCCAGCAACCTCCCTCACTTTCCTGAGCCTCCACTGCATCTATCTCAGAGTGCTTGCTCAGTGAGCAGCAAACTTTTCCAAATTGTCATCAGCACAACGGGAACCTGACAGAAGGCCAGGGAGTGGCGAGTAATACTAGTGCTACTCTCACTGTACTTTCTGTGCACTGAGTGCTTTCATAATGCCCACTGCCATTTTTCACCCCACTTTTGGGGAGCAAAAATATGATACATCTTTTAACCCCAAAGGCAAATAAGATATACAACTGAAGCCCATGGCTTCAGCAATATGTATAATACTCTTAAGGCTGTTTCACACAAGCGAGTCCATTGCAGGAATCACACTCCATGTGTGATTGTGATCCTGTGTTCTTAACACTGCTAGTCTTGCAGGAGCACATGGCATTATACTGATTTATAATGCTATGTGCTTCTGCTTGACCTTATTGCTACAGAATCATACTGATATAAAGCTGTCACTAGGATTCTATAGCAGTAAGGTCGAGCAAAGGCACATAGCATTATAGAATTGGAGTTATACATGGATGCCACACCTAAACCCTAATCAAATCTCCTAACGTTCAACAGCCAATAAAAGTGAAAAAGGTATATGATATGATCTAAATGGGTTGTGTAGCTGTCAAGAAGCGGTTACAGAGGGGAGAAAAAATAAATAGAACCTACTCCTGCCTCAGACAATAAGAACATGGCTGTACATAGCCATATGTCAATGTCACATAAATAAGCAGCACATCTTATCTTTAGTGGAGTTTGAGAAGCAGAAAATGCACCCAGCAATTACATAATCCACCAATTTAAAGACTCATTGTACACAGCTGAATAAGGCCACCATTACACATTTCAGAACGCGTTTTTTTCCGTGTGGGAAAACCACAGTATAGTACAGTAACAGCACAGTGCATGAGATTAAACAAGTTTAATGTACGCTGTGTGGATTTCCAAATCCACAGCATGTCAATTATGTTTGCTGTTTAGCTGCGAATAAAGGGTGAGATCTGCAGCAAAACTGCATCAAATCTGCAGAAAAAAACGCCGTTACAAGTTGCAGATTTTGATGCGGATAGGCTGCAGAAACTCACATTAAGTCGTGTGGAAATTTGTGCAGATCTAATGTGAGTTCACCCACACATGTGCAGGTGGCTTTTAGGCTTCTTTTCCTATGGAAATGTTTTGCAAAAATGGCTTATCAGAAATCCCTACTACCGTACAGTGATCATATGGCTGCAGCGGTTTTTACTTAGTTTTATACAGAGCCAAGCCAGGGCTGCCCCAGGTACTGTACTCGAGACCTCTACTCTACACTTGTGTGCACCACATAAAATAACTTTACATCTTAAATGAGAAAGACATTAGAAAGATGGAAAAAAAACAAAACATTTATTGCTTTCAAACACAGCTATCTGCATATGAAGATGTCACTGTGCTAGTAACCTGCAACAAACCTCAATTAAGTCGGTCACATGGGGAGAAAGGCAGAAACAAATTTTACATGGAAAAGTTTGTCATAACAAACAGTTTAACCTCAAATACAAAAGATTCATAAATACAAACAACTGAAACATAGGGTTTAAATGCCAAATAAATAGCTAGGATCCGCAAAATACTCTTAAGTGTGTATATAGTTCAACCCCCAAAAATATACCCCAGTCTATTCAACTCAAGTAGTGTTCAGGTAGAAAATCTATAGTCACTCTTTTTTCCCCTCCTCCTGGATATAAAACTGTATGTTTCAAAGAGAAAATACAAAAACCTACATTAACAAATTAGAAAAGGTCATGGAAATTAAACAGTACGCTGCATCTCTGATATACATATATACTTCTATAAACATGTATGTGGCTTGGACCCTATTGAGCAGTTGGTGCATTTGCCCTGAGTGCTGTAAGGTGTGAGAAATCAGTGCTTGTTCATTAACTGGATGGCAGAGTCTATTGCTTGGTGATCTGAGTTCAGCAGGACATCAGAATTATAAATAAAACCTTGATGCTGTCTGACAGAACTTGTCTCACAAAAAGTCAAATGCGGGACTTTTTAGCTGGTGGAGCTGTTGCACTTGGAGTGCTCTTATTGACCTCCAGGCCTAATTTCTGAGCTTCATTCATGAAGAAGGTTTGTAGTCGGACTCCTGCTTTAGCCTCATTGCTGTCAACACTGTTATACTCAAAGCAATTAGAGAACATCAACTCAACGTCAGCAACAAACTCGGCTGTAAACAGAAAAAAAAATGAAATGTTAGAAAGTTCAAGTAATACTTTTGACTAAACCGAAAAAGGAGAAGATGTAGCAAATAGAGAGGCAGGTTCAGTGGGGGTCTGAGAGGGACTTAACAGGCTCTGTTCTAAGTATGGGCCCCAGAGGTGGGACCCGTACCTACCAGACATTGGGGGCATATACTAGTGATATGTCTCCAATGTTCAAGATGGGAATACCCCTTTAAGGGTAACTGCGCACTATGTGGATTACATGTGATTTTTGTACAGAAAAAAGCATCATAATACAAAGTGAATTAGCTTTGCCAAATCTCATGTACACATTACGTATTTACGTGTGAAAATGCACCTGCCATGTGGATTTTAAAATCCGCAGAATGTCAGTTTGTGCAATTCCACACCTTATGTAGAGTTGTTCTCCCCACAAACATAAAACAGGTATGTATCACAGAACTGGATTTTTATGCAGTTTTCATGAGCATTTTTTTGCATACTGTGTGCATTTAGGTCACTTTCATACAGTCAGTGTTTGATCAGTTATTTCCATCAGTGATTGTGAGCCAAAACCAGGTACAGGTCAAAAACACAGAACACAAGCAAATCTTTCCATTATACCTCATCTCTGAAGACTTCACTGTTGGTTTTGGCTCACATTCACTAATGGAAATCACTGATGAAACACTGACTGTGTGAAAGTGTCCTTACATTTACTGTAAACGGATCAAGCCCCCTTCAGTTGTTTTGCCAACTCCTTCTCTATAGGGCAAAAATGGCATGAAGAAAAACACAGACGACCAGATTTGCTAATCCTGTAGGTGGTATAAGCTTAGACGTCTAGACCTGCACCAGATTTATCACAGGGGCTCAGGCTGGATGATAAACGTGGTGCAGGGAGATGCTTTTCTCTGACTCTATACCAACTATCAGTTGCTTTACTTTGAGACAGAGTTTTATGCCAGTAAAAAACTAGAAAACTGAATTTGTGACTTAAGGAGCATTTACACAAAACTCTTTGCTAAAATTGTGTTTATGCCACCCTTGTCACTTTCCAAAAAAGGGGGCTTGGCATGGACAGGGCCATCACCTACAAATTTACGGTCATTTAGGCCGCTTTTCTGGCATAAAAGATGGCTGAAATCACTGACAGATTTCATTCTAAACACTCAGACTGCTGGCGGATGCACCTTATTTATGACGATGTGTGCAGCTCATAAAATAAGTGCATCCTCCGGTGGTACAGAAAATATCAAGAGTAACATAGAAATGCTGGTTTTGATAAATGTCCACTAATGAAGCAAGAAAGACAAAAAAAATAATCACACCTCATGAATAAACAGTCAGTAGAAAAATAAAATTGTGTGCCCTACATTTCATATTTCTCCTAGCACTTCAGCTAACATCTGGAGCTGATATTTTTACCATAGAAAAATGCCCCTAAAAACTGTGAAACCAGCAATTCTTAAAGTTGGTTCACTGGAAAGGTTATCCAAGTAAAGAGGTTTTCCAGGATTTTCATATGGATGGCCTATCCTCTAGATAGATCATCAATGAGATTGGCGGGGGTCTGACTCCAGGCTGTTTGAGGAAGCTGCAGCACTCAATGGAGCCCCTGTGGGCACTGCAGCCTCTTCACTGCTTACCAAGCACAGTGCCCTCCACTGGATAGTGGCTGTGATTGGTATAGCAGTTTAACCCCATGCACATGAATGGGACTGAGCTGCACATAATGTCACATGGCATAGGATGAGGCCGAAGCCTCTTTATACAGCTGGACATCAATATCAAAATCCCGGAGAACCCTTTTAATTTAATTTTTGGCAGTTGAATATTGTGATGCGTTCCTCTTATATTTGATATTTTTCTAGTCAGGCATTCTTCAGCCTTGAGGAGAAACGGCGCTCAGCTTACAGCCTCTTATTCCTCGTTTTAGGAATCAGCACCACTGATATGTAGCTATGACAGTTTTTTCTTGTGTAAGTAACTACAGAGTAACTAAAACTTTTCTAAAACTTTTATTTAAAATGTTCTAAATAGCCTAAAAGTGATTTTACAGTTTTCCTACTCAAATAAGCACCAAAGTCCTGGGTGCTATTGCGCCGTAAAATCATTATTCAAGTACAGGCCTGACATGTCAGTGCTGTAAGGGAGTAATGATTTCACTTGGGGGCTGCAACACAAATTGTGGCTCCTGCCTGTGCTCCCCTCAAGCGTGGTTAAATTGGGGCACAGCACATTGGTACCCTGTACAGATGTGTTATCCCAGGATTTAACTGAGCGGGTTCCTACCCGAGCCTGCTCCTCTCAAGGCTCTCTATAGCACATTGGTATGTGAGTAGCAATGAATAACTCCCAACTTTTGAAGATTGCAAAGAGGAACAATGTCTGCGGCGCGCATCACAGCAGTTTTTTTCAAAGTAGGCCACGCCTCTAACTCGGCCCAAAGCATAATTACTGGAGCCCCTGCGGCAATTTTTTTCTTGCGTTTCAATGTCCATATAAATATTAGCACATAAATCATCAGATTATAGATATTTTAAGGTCCAAATTACACCAAATAATGAAGTTCTGGTCTAATATTCAGGTAGAAACCATACAGAAACTTAAGTAAGGGGCAATTTAGTAAATTTATTAATGCACAGTTATGCATTAATTCCCCAGGTCAAAAAGAGGGACATTTAAGGATCAAAGAGGGACAGAGGGACTTGGGTCAAAAAGAGGGACTGTCCCTCCAAAAGAGGGACACTTGGGAGGTATGGCAATGTGCTATAGACAGTCTTAAGCTGAGCAGACTCCGCTCAACCAAATCCTGGCAAAGCACTTCTGTATAGGGTACTGATGTGCTATGCCAGAATTTAGCCAAGCTTGAGGGGAGCACAGGCAGGAGCAGCAGTGAAATTCCTACTCCAGTACATTTGCTGTACTAGAACAACAATTTTAATGCACTATAGCTCCTGCAACTTTGGGTGCCTATTTAAGTAGAAAAACTATAACTGAATAATAAAGTACGTTACAAAAATCATTTTTAGGCCATTTAGAACTTTTCAAAGAAAGTTTTAGAAGTTGAGTTACTCTTTAAGCAATAAAACAAAAGGAAACCTACACATTGTAGATCTATTGGCCCAAGTGCAAGGAAAACGACTGAACTAGTTTCTGGTTCTAATAACTTACATGCAGAATTGTATTCACATTTGTTCACTTTTTCACGGATTATATTTAAGGCAATGGGTCTCTTGATAATGTCAAAGTAGTCTGGAACCTGTAAAGAGCGGATAAAACACATGCACTAAGTGTAAAGTAAGACACCTGAACCTACACTGCAAGCAGCAAATGTAACCATGTTATAAAACATAATATTCTCCTAACACTATGCATGCAGCTCACGTATGGACAGCATTACAATACCTGGAGCTTGGACACCAGTCTCATGAAGGGCCAGCTGTCATCGTGCCTCACCAGCTCCACCACCAGCTGCTCACAAGCCGATAACTCGTGTACACCCTGGTGTCTCCCAGAACTCCTCCTGTTTCCTTGATCTCCTGAAGAAAGCTCTGGATGAAGAAGCAGAGATAAATGTCATTCTAGGCAGTTTTAGTATTTTAAATAAATAAAAACATCACAAAAACAGTTGAGACAATGAATATAAGCTCAAAGTCATTTACTAAAGCCAGGGAAATGGGGTAAGCGGTCATTCAGATTGGTGGGGATCTCAACTGCAGCCCCCTCCCCTATCTGGCCTATGAAGTATTTGTCACACACTATAGAACTCCTTTATTTTCCTTGTGTCTTACAAGAAAACAGCTTCGGCAACCATGGACATCGCTGCAATCAGGTAACTTTCTAAATGTTGCCTCTGCTGCAAAAAAAGAGTGCATACAAAAGAGAAGTATCTTCCCTCGGTGTACTCTATGTACACGGCTGGTTTAGTGTCAAAACCTGAATGTGTACTGGCACCCTTATGTTTTCAGAAGCTAAAACCAGCTATGAATTGTAAGGTGAGACAGTATAAAAGGGCAGATTCTACTAATCCTCCTTCTTGAATCTGCACGGCCAGCCTTACAGATTAGTACATTTGGTCCCAGCTAGGGTTTTTATACTGATCATACGGTTCATGGGCTTTTTACCAGAAAAAAATATTACATGCTATAAAGGTCTAATTCCCCAGTAACTTTATTCTAGCCGTCAACAGAATTATGTTATAAACGTGTATATTTTTTCATTGTTGACCACTTTTATTCAATAAAAACTTTTAAATGGGAAATTGCATAATGTATCTTAACGTCATAAACTGTCATAGTTCAATCAGTCATTAGCAGATAATGCTCTGAAATACAGAAGTACAAAGCAGGGCATAACAGGGTCTTGCTGATTTTTTACGCAAAAAAAAACAAAAAACCTCATCAGCAACCTGGAATCACAGGTGAAAGGACAAAGCGGGTCATCTTTCTTTGCCAACCTCACCAGGGTATATTGACGCACAAACTGCAGCAGTTCTGCCTCAATTTCCCAAATGACAGCAAGAAACAGACTGGAAATGCTCCAGATTTGTGTTATGGATTTTCATGCGGCAAATCTGCAACACTATACAGTACCAGCAAAGTGAACAGACATTTAGCAATAGTCATCCACGTGCTGTGGAAAAATATGCAGCATGTCAGTATGCTACAGGTTTTTATTGCAGATTTCACTCTTCACAATATAATGAAAAGCTGCTGATTTTCTGCTGCAGAAAATCTACATTTCAGTCACATGTGGATGCAGATACTTAATGGACGGGATCGGTGTTCTGTACAGCAGAGCTTACCAGTCCTACCACTGCTTGTAGCCTATGTTTTTAATTTCCCCAATTAATTTCAAACTGTGTCTCATAAATAAATAAGGACGTAAGCTACATCCTGTGGTGAGGCCCAGGCTCACAGTGCTCTAGCTAGAACATTAAAATAATACAAAAAGGAGTCAATTATACTAGACTTGTATAATGCTAAACCAGAGACTGCGACCATATCAAGGGCCAAGCGACAAGGCACTTCTATCAATATTATTAAGCTGTGGCCGCTCACCATAAAAATGCTGTGTGCGAGACCATGCTTAGACCACTTTCACATGGTCAGTATTTGTAAGCCAAAACCAGAAGTTGAACGCAAAAAAAGGCACAATTGAAATACTTGTGCCTCTTCTGTGTTTTGGACCCACACTCCTGGTTTTGCCTTACAAGTACTAACCGTGTAAAAGTGGCCTTGGACTTCCTTTACACACAAATTTGACTGGACACTAATTCTTCTAAAAAAAAAAAAATTGTCAAAAACCAATTGCTGTGGAGTTTTTGTGTTAATATGTTTATTTTTTAAAATTTCAAACTGCTTTAACTTGCTGCAGAGTGATAAAAATACCACCAATTATTCAAAACATGGATCAAATAGTATCGAGTATCACTTTTTTATGGTATCAAAATCGAATTAAAATTTTGGTATCGCGACAACCCTATTACCTGGTAGTAAAGCCCAGAGTAAATTTATAGTTAAAGGAAATATAGAAGGAACTTACCAGCTGTTATAAGTCTCTTGCCCCTTCCTTTGGCTTCCACATGGGTCGGTGTTGAATTCTGTGACTGCGCCCTTCTTCCTTTGGGTGTCTGCTCAGCATTATCAAGGGTAAATGGACGGAAGGCAAACGGGCTTCCTACAGGAGTGCTATCAACAGATTTCATTTTACCTCTGCCTCGACCCCTGCCCCGGCCTCTGCCTTGTCCATGAACTGAAACCAGCTCCACAAGAGAAGCTTCATGTGTTTCCACATTTGCTTGTAAACCGGCATTCTTTTCCAATGGTGGGGCAGAATTGGCCTTTTTACCTCTGCCTCTTCCTTTTGGAGTCTGCAAATTGTTTTTAGGTGTGACTTGTTGACTTTTAGGTGTCTTCCCAGACTCTTTCTTTCCTGATCCCTTTTTGGGTCCAGGTTTTCTGCCAGGTTTTCCTTTAGTCTTTAAAGGTAATTGTAATTTGGCTTTTCCTCTTACAGGTGCACTACAAGAGAAGAAAAATGTACAATGAGACTAAAATGAATGCAAAAAAACACAAAGCAAAAAAAAAAAAACAAAAAACCAAAATAAAAGACTGGAGCCACATAACCAACGTCAGGAGTGAATTTAGGCTAGCGTTAATATTTTCCGGTATTGAGATCTGTCATAGGGTCTCAATACCAGAAAAACCGCTTCTGTTTTGTCCCTATTCATTGTCAATGGGGACAAAACGTAACTGAACAGAACACAGTGCTCCAAAATGCATTCCATTCCTATACCGGAGAGCATACTGCGTTTTGCTTTCCATCCTGGGATGTGGAGCAAGACATATCCGTCATGACCCACAATGCAAGTCAATGGGGATGAATCAGTTTTCTCTGACATAATAAAAAACGTTGACTTTTAGTGGTGTTCATGACGGATCCGTCTTGGCTATGTTAAAAATACAACCCGATCCGTTCATAACAGATGCAGACAGTTGTATTATCAGTAACGGAAGCGTTTTTTGCTGAACCCTGCCAGATCCAGCAAAAACTCTAGTGTGAAAGTAGCCTTACAGTAAAGAAATGCAGAATATACAGGAAATACTTCTACTACTTCCTTCCACATCTTTTTTTGGATTTGGCTTAAAAAAAAAAAAAAAAAAACTGCATTAAAATTAGCAAAAAAAATAAAAAATAAAAATTAAACGCCATCAAAAACAGCATGTGTATTTTCCAACATTGGGGAATGGCATGGCTACTGTTAAGGGCTTCCTTTCATTCTTTGGTGTCAGTAGGTAACCTGACAAACAGCTGGATAGGGAAGCAGCACACTAATCACCGAAACAACGGTGGTGGTAAAGAGAGTTTAGAATTAAACAGCAATTTTGACACCCAAGTGATCAGTGATATCATGGCTTCCATTTTCACAACCTCCACGACAGATCTGTTCGATGGATCCATTTTTTTTTTATGTACAAAGTTTTCTTTTCATAATTGACAGCCTTAAGTATCAAATGCAAATTCAGTGTAAAATATCCAACTATAAGTGGTAACAAAGGGGTTGCCTTTATTAAAACAGTCTAATTGGCCTTAAAGAAGACCTGTCCCCTCTCCTGACATGCCTGTTTTAATAGCTTCATGCATTCCCCATGTAATAACAAGTCTGGAACATCTATTCTTATGTCTCTATGTTGGTCATTCCTCTATTATTTCTACTAGAAATTATGAATGAATTGCTAGCAGTCTGCAGTAAAGGTACAGAGGGGAGGTAACCAGTTGGGGTTGTGTATCTACTGATAATGGCAGCACTGATTGGATAGAGCGAGTCTGTGCAGGGACACACCCCCAGCTGGTCACCTCCCCTCTGTACCCTTACTGCAGACTGCTAGTAATTCATTCATAACTTCTAGCAGAAATAATAAACAAATGGCACAACATAGAATCATATGAATAGATGCTCCAGAATTGTTACTACAGAGGGAATGCATGAAGCTATGAAAACAGGTATGTCAGGAGAGGTGACAGGTCCTCTTTTAGTCTCATGTAAATCATAGCACAGCATTCGTCAGAGAGGTTCAAGTTAAAACAAAGCCATTATCTGCTGCTATAAGCAACAAGGCCAGTTTTATTGTTAAGATGCTTTTACTATTAAAAGGTGGTCCATTGCATGAAAGAGTGCGCATCACATACACAACACTCATCTGGCTAGCTGACCTCTCTTCTTCTGACATGGCAGTCTCCTCATCGTCTTCGTTTTCTGATTGCACTTGCACATCATCATCATCTTCTAGCTCATCCTCCTCTTCTTCCTCATCACTGTCAATTGAAGGCCTCTTGCGGTTAGGTCTGCGGGTCCGTTGTCTTGGTTTACACTCTGGACAGAACCAGTCACCTTCAGGAATAAACTGAACAGGAAATAAAATCTTCATGAGCCACAGAACAAGAGCACTGGTTTTCAAAGTAAGAAAAATACCAAAGGACAGAAAAATTCTCTTAATTT
The DNA here is from genome assembly GCA_900303285.1 of Rhinella marina. Taxonomy (NCBI): domain Eukaryota; kingdom Metazoa; phylum Chordata; class Amphibia; order Anura; family Bufonidae; genus Rhinella; species Rhinella marina. Next base: position 144,318 of record ONZH01006574.1, on the reverse strand, counting down.
AGATGGGTATTTTGGCAGAAACAGAAGGGTGCCTCAAACCTGTCGACATTGCTATCTGCAAAGACGCAGAACAAAAGGTGACAGAAGTACTTTCCAACTTGAAGCAAAAGCAATTCATATAATTAAAGCACAGTATATGAGGAGATTCCATAAAATCAGGAGTGGATGACAAAGAAGAGAAAGTATAAAGGACAGATATGAATTCTTTTATAATTCTCTCCTGGATCTGGATTCCAAAACTGCATCAAGAAACCTGAACATGTGGCTGTAGCGACACTATGTTTAATACGATGGCGCTAATTACCTTCAGCTTGGGCCGTACACAGAAAATGTGGTGCCCTCTCTCACAGCCGTCACACAGGATCATGTTCTCATTATCTCCCTTCTTGCGGCAAACCTTGCACCTGGCATTGCGAATGGATCGGGACCATAAGATACTGCGATCCAATGTGGATAAGTGGAGGAAGATTTGAGATAAGCTGCTAGATGAAAGTAAAGATTCTCGCCAGCGATCCAGCAATGTTCTTTGAACGCGACCACTGTCACTGGCATCTACAATGAGACAAAAGCCCAGTCATATCTTGCTGCCATTGATTAGGTTCCTTTTAGCTATCACTCATTTTTATTGGCTTCCAGCAACTGGTACTTACCATCTTTTTCACTACTTTCTTCATCTTTCTTCTTTTTGTCTTCCTTCTTTTTATCTAATTTATAACTCTTCTTATTGTCTTCTGCATCACCTATACAATTGATGAGCATACAGTCATGAGTGACTACTTGTAGTGAGGCTTACAATCCTATTTATTTTTTCTGTGTCAGCCTTTATTTTTTTTATAGCGCTGGTATATTAGGACTAAGTGCAAGTTTGTTGCACTGATAACCTATTATGTCATATCCTGAGAGAGCCTTGAAATGAAAGAGCTTACTTAAACATCGGGGCTGGGTCAATATTCATACACACTGGTCTGGAGTTCACACAGAAATGCAGTTTCCGCATTCGCTGCAGTGTATATGTACGAGCCAGCAGGAAATCAGTGCTCAACAGAGGATTTCTATTAAAAGGGTTGAGTAATGGACATATGGAAGTCACAGCGAGCAGGTCCCTTGTATGAGCTATAGTGGAGAGCAGCTCTCAAAAGAAGAAACAGTGAAACTGGCCTATTTGAATGTCTGCCAAGTTACATACATTACCTGGACAGAAACTAATGAACTCCAGAACAGCTTAGATGAGAAGGGGTTTTCTGGGTTATTGATATTTACAACATATCCTCAACATAGGTCATCAATATCATATCTTGGAGAGTGACATCCAGCACCCCCAGCAACTGCAGGCACCGAAACTACCACCGAGAATGGAGCTGTGCCACTGCCTCACCGCTTCTTGGTGTTACTTCCGATGCCTGCTGTAAACAGCTGATCAGTGAGGGTGCTGGATGTCAAGACCGGGGTTGATCAGTTAGGGATTTCCTAAAAGTAGGTCATCAATATCTATAACCTGAAAAAAGAGAAAGTATGATTATAGTCTACAAGTGAATAAACAACCAGCGTTACCAGGTAAGTTCCACCAATATACTGGAGCAAGTAAGCCTCATTATGGGTAGACTCCTAGGTCTCCATTGTTGCTTGTCTATTATACATAGTTACATAAGTCATTGCAAAAAACAAACAAACACATTATGATTAGACTTTGCCTTGTAAAATGACATCACCAGAATGATTACACACAATTATAGTTGCTACCAACTTACCAAGAGGAGCCTTTAGATATTTGCGTTCTACTCCCCGCTCTATCTGCAATAATGCTTGTGCCAGGTAATGTACAGAGTTAGCTGCTGGTTGAGGAGTGCTGGCATTGGTGGATGTGGCACTCTGTACGTCCATTTTCAAATTCTGGAGCCTGCAGAAAAGTACAGTGTATTTAATAAAAGCACAATGTTCCAGTAAGACAGAAAAAGCATAAAACTCTACACTGGCCCTAAAGCTACTATGCCTCTTACTATTATGTGACAAGTTGCCAACAATTAGAGGCAACCATGTACTGTGTGGATGCAACGTAAAGCATTTCTGAAACCCTGAACATAATTGTCCACTTTCCAAAGAACCAACAATTCTTGCAATGTTCCAAATCTCTTTAACGTTTCCTTTTTTTTTTTGTACCCAACTCCTGTCTAAATGCCCTACATAAAAATACAGATATCACAAGACTGCGTGAGTCTGGAAAACACGGAGCACTCACTGACTTGGCAATAGATGTCCTGCACTAATACAGGCAGATCTCTCCTGTCAGTTTACCATAGGATGGGTTTCATCATAAAAGGGTGAAGTCCAAGATGGAAATCCCTTAATACATGGAAACTTTACTAATTATTATTTCATTTTCCTCCAACCTGTCCTTGTTGCTTTGATTCATGTCATTTTCCATTTCAACTGTGTTATCCTCCATCTTCACGACTCCATTTTCTTTTGCTTCATTATCCAAAAGGTCATATGAGCAGTTCTCAAGAGCTGACCTCCATGACTGTCTGTCAGGCACCTTGACCAAGAAAACAAACAGGTGGCTATTACTACATCACCAAAATACAACAAACCCAGAGCAGAATTATAATGTATGTATTCCAGAGAGGCTGGTCGAGTCCTGACAAAGGCTCTTAAAAGCAAAAATAAATTAATTTATAAAATAAATTACAAAAAAACCCCACATATAAACCCTGATACCATGTCATAAACATTTAATTTCACAAAAGATAACGAGCAATCCTCTTTGTCCCTCATAGCAGAAGGGGCTATTCGCACCTCATGCACAATTTTTACCAATTAACTGTTGCTGTAACATCTATAACGGGTCAGCAACCTCCGGCACTCCAGCTGTGGTGAAACTACAATTCCCAGCATGCTCCATTCATTTCTGTGGAGTTTTGAGAAAAGCCAAGCAAGTGTACATCTTGGGAGTTGTAGTTTTACCACAGCTGTAGTGCCGGGGTATAGCCATCACAGATCTAAGGTCTAAATAGTAGGGCTCACTCGATAGAGAGGATTGTTTCCCCAATGAAAAGTACAGAAAGAGAAGTAAAGTCTGACATGCAGCCATAGTACACAACATATACCAACAGGATTTCCAACCACAAAGTAATTTTTGCAAATGTGACAAGACGAAGTGCAGGCAAAGTAGTAGCTTCACACGAATGCACTTCATGTCACTATTGCAAAAGTTACCTGATTTACCAAAGTATTTCATTTTTACTGTTCAATAAAATATAACTACAAACGGTTCTATCATTTGTCTCGAGGAATACCTTAAGAGAACCAAGTGTGCCCTGGTAAATCCGGTCTTCAATGTCCAGGAGGAGTTCACAAAGTCTGAGTTCTAGCTGCTTTTCAGCAGAGGTCTTTGTAGGATCATGCACTTTCGATGGTCTCCCCCTACTGGGTTTAATATCTGTTGGGAGTGGACTGTCTACAAAAATGACAAACTTATTACCAAAGCAATCTACATTATGGCTGAAGTAGTTACACGAGGCCATTCAGATCTTGCTAAATAATTATCAGTAAACTTAGGGCCTTAAAGAGGGCCTGTCACCACAACATGTAATGCAATCTGAAAGCACCATGTTATAGAGCAGGAGCTGCTGAGCAGATTGATATATATATTTTTGTAGGTAAAGATTCAGTAAAACTTGTAATTTTTACATTTACATCTGCAGCCCTGTGAGGAGCTATCGGTACAGGGAGGAGGTGTCATCAGTGACTGATACACCTCATCATACATCATGACATCATACACACAGTGCCATCAATCACTGATAACACCTTTCTCCTGTACCGATAGCTTTTCACAGGAGGTGGAAAAAAAATACAAAGATAAATGTATAAAATACAAGTTTTACTGAATCTTTTCCCCATAAAATTATATATTAATCTGCTCAGCTCCTTCTGCTCTATAACATGCTTCCTGCATACTGCATTGCATTTTCTGGTGACAGGTCCTCTTTAAAGAGGACCTTTCATGGGTTTATATGTTAGAAACTGCTATGCTTACCAGATAGGGTGCCGCTCCGGCGCTGTGTCCTCCGCAGTCTTTCGCGCCCAGTATGTTAATTTAGAGAATCATTACAGGGAGGAGATGGCCCTGTTTTTCAACGAGAGTCTCCTTCTCCCTGGCTGTAGCACGGTCCAAACTTGGCGGAGAGTCAGAACCAGGGGGAAGGCGAGCCGCTTTTTCTCCCTGGCTGTGACGGTCTCCGCTGCGACTGGACTGCCCTACAGCCAGGGAGAAGGAGCCAGCCATTGAGGAACTCTGCCCTCTCCTCCTCCCTGTACCGATACTCTAAATTAACATACTGGGCGCGAAAAACAGCGGGGGACACGGCGCCAGAACAGATGGGTATTTTAGAAAAAAATATTGCTGCCATCTGTAGGGGCCCTATCTGGTAAGCATACCAGTTTCTAACATATAAACCCATGAAAGGTCCTCTTTAATGCTACCCTGCAGTCTGGAGAGCAAACATTATATGTAAGGTGGTACCTACAGGGGATGATTATCTGTTCTTTGTTTTCCTCAAAACTTGCTCCTTGGATGATCTCTGTCTCATCATTGGTTCAGGCTGCCGCTGAACAGAAGTCTGGACCAATGATGAGACAGGGGGTGTGTCTAAGACTACTTCAGATCACAGCTCAGCCCTAATGGACCAAAGCTAAAAAGCAGACAAAAGCAAGATTTGAGGATAAAACCATATAACCATACCCTGTAGGTACAGATGTCCATAGTTTTTAACCTAGCCACTTATGCAATACTAATAAAATTATATAAAACTGCACAATCAATTTTTTGTGATGCCATGTTAGATAATACAGTGGTAAAGCAATACCTGATATATGGAAGCGATTTGCTGGGAAGTTACTTAGTCTCTGGCAGATCCTCATCTTTTCCTGTACCAGCGTGTCTTTAAGTGTACTTTCTCTATACCCTCGTGTATTCAAGCACTCAATCAGTTCATCCAGCTGTTCTACAGTGCTGTAGTAGCTCCAGCGGTTTGGTTTGTCCACAGGTTTAGGAGGCGCCACCACTTTCTCCTCTTTTACAGGCGAGTCGTGACCATTCACCTTAGGATCATTTTCAGTTTCTCCTTCAATCTCTTTTTGAGGTTGTAACATATCCTCAGTTATTCCAGTATAATCTTCCTCCACAAAAAGCCCTGGTAAAGAAAAGAATGTCCAGAAGCGCCTATACCATCGGTCTCGGCCCAGGGGTATGATGTTGGTGCAAGCTGTGACGTATTGCATTTTTTCCAGCAATTCCTGCTCTTTCTTCTCTTGTTTCTTCCTTAATTCTTCATCTACTGAAGAAGGTTCTTTCTTTCCCATGGAATTTGTATTTTTCTCCTTTTGACCTGTGAGGTGCAAGTAACAAAGTAACCTTGCGAGTAATATTCTTAATATAAGAAAGGCAAATCATGACATCTCCCACTTTAGGATCCATAGACTTGGGTGTTTAATGGTGGCCCAGTTCAATCTGCACAGTATGTTACAGTACAAGCTAGTGTATAGAGATGGAGGGCATACTGCTGATGCTCAGATCTGCACCATGCCCCTAAAGTTGTGGATTTTTTTTTTTTTTTTAGTAGCAAGGATTTGACTCTTTGCAATGCAGAGGGAGAAATCTGTGGTGTCTGAACACATCATTACAGAAAGCCTGCCATCAGACTGAAGGGTGGGGGAGATTAAGCAGTGATTTAAGCAGCAAGTTATAAATGACAGGTCTAAATGATCACCTCTGCTAGAGAATGTACGTCCATAAATCTGAATATCTGTTATAAATTGTAATGAGGTGTTTTGTAGTCACTATGACTTCTACAATCCTAAGATTAAGTGCAGTAATGTGAACTTTCATTGTGATCAGACATTTACTACATGAAGTATCTAGATGTATTTGATTCCTCATAAATGAAATATGTGATGAGTGTACAAACTGTGCATTTTGAGTCTGGATGTATTTATCATGGGTATAAGAAAGAATGGATATTAATAGGGTTTTCTGACATTTTACTCCTCTGGATAGGTCATCAATATCTGATCGGTGGGGGTTTGGCACCAGGGACCCCCGCCAATCACGTTTGAGAAGGCAGCAGCGCTCACAGGAGCTCTCAGCTCACCAAGCACAGCACAATTCATAGTACAGCCGATGTGCTTGGTATCTTGTTCAGCCCCGTTCAAGTGAAAGCTCTTAGGCCACATGACCGATGTATGTGTTGTCACTGGCCTAAGAAAAGCAGAGAGAAGGCTGCAGCGCTCACAGAAGCGCTGGTGCCTTCTCAAACTGCTGATTGACAGGGGTCCTGGGTGTTGAACCCTCTCCGATCAGATACTGATGACCTATCCTGAGTATAGTATAATTTCGAAAAAAACTATTTAACAATGAACATTCACACTGCAACCTGCCTCTTGTATAGGATGATCTAAATTAATTTACCTTTCCTTTTCTTGCCTCCAGGTGTCAGCCCTTCATCTTCAGTGGCCACGTCCTGCTCTCCCTGCTCAGCATCTTTATTCTCAGAGCTTGTGTCCAATTCATCAGGTTCTTCAGTCTTTTCACTTGAACACAGAAAGGGAATGTTACTAACTACATGCAATAAATTTGAAATAAAAACGTCAGCTATAGCTTCACATGAAAAATGCATCAAAAATGTGATGTGCTCATTGCACTGCTCTAAATTTTTCTGTAAAATGTCTTACAAAATACTAAAAGGATAAAAAAGAAAATCTTGATGTGTTTAAGTGTAAAATAACTTTTAGTTTGACTTGAACTGTTCTGTAGTAGCTCCTGCACCAGAAGTGACGGCAAAACTACACAGCTCCATCTGTTGTGCAGTGTATGGAGCTGGCTACTGCAGCACTACTTCGCTTCACGTCAAGCAGCGCGGCAGTAACCAGCCATACATTACACAATGCAGATGAGCTGATCGGTGGGGGTGAGAGGTGTCAGACCCCTTAAAGTCAGATATTGATAGTCTATCCTGATGACACACCATCACTTGTAAAGCCGTGAACAACCCCTTTAAAGATAACCCATTACTTCTAAGAAAAGGGATGGGGCAAAAGGAATACAACTTTTACCATAACAACATGAATACTAAATATATTGTAATCTGTCATTTACAGAGTTGTCCTCTGAACGGTGTAGCCTTTAACATTAATGCTGCTTACCCTGCACTTTTAGTTGAAGTGTTGTTCTCATCTTCTCTGAGTTTATCTTCCTTATCCTTCATCTTCAGCTCTTGCTCCTTCAGCTTTTCCTCTCTCCGCTTTCGAATTCTGAAAAGTTTTTTTTAAAATTAATTTATACTTGTGATTGAGATACATGTCAGTTGATTAAAAAAAATAATGAATTTTACACTAATGCAAAAAATAAAAATGTCCGGTAATGAAAATGGTAAATATTTCTCACCTTTATACACAGCAAAGACCCAAATTGTTACAGAGAACAATTCCATCTACAAAAGTCTCACATACTGTATAATCAAAGTATTCACTGGATTCATTTCCTTTTCAAACCTGCAATCTGACTGCTATACCATTTTCTTTGAGCAGTAATTCACGCAAGGCAAAAAGGTGAAAGCCTTTTTTCACAACACATACGATATTTCTCCTCAGTGAGCAGATTTGCGTGTCATGGTGGTGTCCAAACACGAAGTCAACAGAGACAATTGGCTAAAGTAGATTGTGTGGATAGCAGATAACTTCTTCCTGTGGGACAACCCCTTTAAAAGGGCTATTCAGTTCATATAAAGTGATAGCACTAGGATGTGCCATCACAATTGTTGTGACCTCCACTGATCCAACGGATCTTTGTACTGCTATGTCTATGATACATCTATTCCTCCTATATCTCATCTGTACTGTAAATACTAAGTACATTGACGTTTTCTGTTCCAGTATCATACTCAGATTCTACCACACACATTTTGTTTCTCAATCTTTATTATAAAAATACAATAAGATTTAACCAGTCTTGCCTCAAAAACATGTTATTCAGAATGTCTAATATATGTAATTTTTTTATACAAACCTAGCAGCAGCTTCTTCCTTTTCTTTACGGTTCTGTTCAGCCTTCAGTTCTCTGAATTCTTGCTTCATCTGGCGCAGCTCTTCAATGCAATCCTCAATATAGTCTCTGGTGGACACTAATGTAAGCAGCTTCCCACAAAGAGCATGGAGAATTTTCAGCTTTTCATCTAAAACACAGAGGAACCCATATAAGTAACAGAATTCAATATAAGTTGCTTTTCGAACAAGGAACAAAAGCACCATTACAGTATCAGAGTTTGCATTTCTCACCGGGTAACAAGTCATACACTGAGGTACCAGACAGCTTCTTCAAGATTGCAGGATGGCTCATACGAAGCTCCAAACAGGCATCATCTGTTGCAATAAAGCCACCCTGTTTTTGGTACCGATATTTAGCATTGGCAGAGTTTGAGTCGGCTCCAGAAGACAAAATATGGAGACGGAGAATCTCTGAAACAGTACAGCTATCTAAATCCAGCTCTTTTAGACTGCAGCCTGAAAGTGAAATGCAAGAAAATACATTTCTTTTGAGTTTTTATTTTATGTATTCATTCAAAAATTACACCCGATCCTTAAAGGGGTATTCTAATCTTAGACAATGGGGGCATATCGCTAAAATATGCCCCCATTGTCTTATAGGTGCGGGTCCCACCGCTGGGACCCGCACCTATATCCAGAGCGCGGCCACCGCTCCCATTCATTTCTATGGAGCCGACGGAAGTAGCCGAGCCAGCACTTGGCTATTTTCGGCGGCCCCATAGAAATGAATGGAGGGTGGCTGCGCATGCACAGTGCGCCCTCATTCAGTTCGGGGGCTCTGTTCTGGATATAGGTGCGGGTCCCAGCGGTGGGACCCGTACCTATAAGACAATGGGGGCATATCCTAGCGATATGCCCCCATTGTCTAACATGAGAATAACCCTTTAATGAAAGATATTTCAAAATACAGCCATTTTAGTACAGTCTATTGACTGTATTACATTTACTGCATCAGAGATAAAGACAAAAAACAAAACCATAGAAACATGTAAATGCCAAACGAGTAAAAAGAAAAAAAAGGTAGTAATAAAATTAGTTTTTGGCTCTTGCTAAGACAATGCTTTAACACACGCATCAAAGAACACCTAACAAGCAATATCATCTAAAACCTTGTGGGTGCTATTACAGGTGGTTCAGTGGGCACAGGTACCACTCATAGTTTACCGCTAACTATAATATTGCTTTGTACTTGCAACTTGAAGCACTGGCAAGTACTAGGAACAGCCCAGCAATACGCGGTAATTAGAGTGTGGGCTCCACAGTCACTATGAAAATCAGTTTGTGTTCATAGAAACCAGCATGGGGAAAAAAAACAAAAAACATGGGACACCCTAAAGCAATCCCAGATGGCAGGAACGAGCACAAACAAGAAAGTAGGCTGCAGTAGAAACCACCTAATGCACTGCACCTTGAAGCACCTAGTGAACCAGACTGGCACCACTGGTAGACAAGGCACAGCTCTGACAAAACTAGGAGAAGGTGCACATATACCCAGATGGTGGCTTTGCAGACCTGGGAAAGAATGATGCTGTTCCGACCAAGAGGCCCAGACCGCCTTAGTGGAGTGGGCTGTGACCTGGAAGGGAGGAGCTTTTCTCCCATCCTCAATCAGGTCCCATCCAGAGGACAATGTTGGTCGTGGACCTTGGTGGACAGTCAGGGATCACAAAGAGACCATTAGGTTACTATTAGTATTGTCACGATACCAAAATTTTGATTTGATTTCAGTACCATAAAAAAGTATTGCGATACGCAATACCATTCAATACCACGCAAAAGGAGATATTTTTTAATAGTTCTGACTTTTTCGGATGCAGCGATACCTAATATGTTTACTTTTTTATTATTCATATATTTTTATATGTAAAATTAGGAAAGGGGGTGATTTAAACTTTTAATATATATATTATAATATATCTAAATATCTATATATATCTATATTATAATATCTATATATATCTATCTATCTATCTACACACACACACAGTACAGACCAAAAGTGTGGAAACACCTTCTCATTCAAAGAGTTTTCTGTATTTTCATAACTATGAAAATTGTAGATTCACACTGAAGGCATCAAAACTATGAATTAACACACGTGGAATTATATACGTAACAAAAAAGTGTGAAACAAATTAAAATATGTCTTCTATTCTAGGTTCTTCAAAGTAGCCACCTTTTGCTTTGATTACTGCTTTGCACACTCTTGGCATTCTCTTGATGAGCTTCAAGAGGTAGTCACCTGAAATGGTATTCCAACAGTCTTGAAGGAGTTCCTAGAGATGCTTAGCACTTGTTGGCCCTTTTGCCTTCACTCTGCGGTCCAGCTCACCCCAAACCATCTCGATTGGGTTCAGGTCTGGTGACTGTGGAGGCCAGGTCATCTGGCGTAGCACCCCATCACTCTCCTTCTTGGTCAAATAGCCCTTACACAGCCTGGAGGTGTGTTTGGGGTCATTGTCCTGTTGATAAATAAATGATGGTCCAACTAAACGCAAACCGGATGGAATAGCATGCCGCTGCAAGATGCTGTGGTAGCCATGCTGGTTGAGTATGCTGCTGTTAACCTGCGATTTCTGAGGCTGGTGACTCAGATGAACTTATCCTCCGCAGCAGAGGTGACTCTTGGTCTTCCTTTCCTGGGGCGGTCCTCATGTGAGCCAGTTTCTTTGTAGCGCTTGATGGTTTTTGCGACTGCACTTGGGGACACTTTCAAAGTTTTCCCAATTTTTCGGACTAGCCTTGATTTCTTAAAGTAATGATGGCCACTCATTTTCCTTTACTTTGCTGCTTTTTTCTTGCCATAATACAAATTCTAACAGTCTATTCAGTAGGACTATCAGCTGTGTATCCACCCAACTTCTGCCCAACACAACTCATGGTCCCAACCCCACTTATAAGGCAAGAAATCCCACTTATTAAACCTGACAGGGCACACCTGTGAAGTGAAAACCATTTCAGGTGACTACCTCTTGAAGCTCATCAAGAGAATGCCAAGAGTGTGCAAAGCAGTAATCAAAGCAAAAGGTGGCTACTTTGAAGAACCTAGAATAGAAGACATATTTTAATTTGTTTCACACTTTTTTGTTACGTATATAATTCCACGTGTGTTAATTCATAGTTTTGATGCCTTCAGTGTGAATCTACAATTTTCATAGTTATGAAAATACAGAAAACTCTCTGAATGAGAAGGTGTGTCCAAACTTTTGGTCTGTACTGTATATATATATATATATATATATTTATTAACTTTTTATTTAATAACTATTAGCCACCTAAGCCAAGGGCGGTACATCATGATTTCTAAAAGATACTAGGCTACACAGTAGTGCAGCCTTGTATTGAAAACAGCAAATCCCAGTATCACATTGATCCGAGTGCAAAAGTATGGATTGGGTATTGAAAGTTCGATACCTGGTGCAACCCTAGTTACTATAGGAGTCCATAGAGGCATGGTACAGGCATACTTCCCTGATATCAAGGTCGGTGAAAAGAACTATCCTGTAGATGGGGAGGATGATATCTTCATTGAGATGAAAAGCAGAAAGAGTCCAGTCTCTGATAAAAGTGTGGTGTTTTAGACAGAAGGAAATATTGAAATCTATTTTTATTACAGTGATGACTGTCGTTATATTCTGTTTGATTCTATATGAGTACAGTCTTTTTCTACTATTCTGTGTATTGCTCAACAACGGTCTGTCACAGCCAGGATAATACCTGATGACCACCCACTGACACTTGACAAAGGGGGCACTTTACAGTTGCTGGGTTGCATGGTCTTCAGCTCATCTGCTTGTCTGGATGCTGGCGACACTTCTTGCTGATTAATTTGTACAGCCAATCTGCTGAGGGACAGGTGTGACACCCCCCCCCAAGCTGCCTCCCACTTGGATATTCAAAGAGGTTATCCCATGATTGATGTAAAAAATGAGATGTAAACGTCAGAGTACATGACAATCTATCTTGCAAAGCTAGAACCAGCTCTGTACCTCACATGGATATAAAGATTTCCCTATTTATTTCAGGAGTGTGTCCTTTCTACTGCAGCTCTTGCCCTGTAACTGTCATAGCTTCTAATAGAGGATACAGTTGGTGGCAGTTGATAGGTGGAACTGAGTACATGCAACCACATGCCAGCCAATCAGGTGGACAGAGAAGTAAGAAAAATAAACAGCAAGGGGCGCTATACAGCTACATTTTATTGAATTACTTAGTAGCTATATTACATTTTTACATCCAGTTACAAAATTCAGATCCAGGAGACTGTTAAAAAAATGTAGAATATTTGGAACCCGGACATACCCATATTTTCACCCAGGCAGCCCCCCGGACAAGAGAATCGGAGCATTCCATACTCCAATGCTCTCTTTTGCCCTGCGCTGAATCGCACTAGGCAAAGGCATTTTCAGGAGATCCAGTGACGAACCGGGCCCTCCTTAGGGCTGCCATTCGGAGGCTTCCGCCCAGCAGTGAGCCTGGTGACGTCATCAGGACTGATGGGCAGGCTTTAGGGCTGCCCTAGCCTGTAAAGCGGCTCAGGCAGCGCTAAAGGCGGTCCATCAGAGCCAGTGACATCACCGAACACATTATTGTATTATTGTAAATAAAAGAGCTCTTGCCCTGTGCGATGCCATCCGATGCTAACATTAGAGGGGCTGCCTGGGCGAAGTTATGGTCCAGATCTGAACCTGGACAACCCCTTTAAAGGCCTGAGCTAAGGAAGTGAAGGGAGAGCAGCAAGCAGACCAGGGATCAGCAATCTTCGGCACTCCAGCTGCTGTAAAACTTCAGCTCCCAACATGCACAACCACTCGGCTGTTCTTGTAACTCCCACAGAAGAAAATGGAGGCTTCTGGGAGGTGTAGTTGCTGAACAGCTGGAGTACTGGATGTTGCTGATCCCTGGTGTAGACTCTAATGGCAACTGATGCTGAGGCCAGAACACACAAATTATACTAGAGTATATAAAAAGACCCATAGCACTTAGAGACTTATGTTGTAGAGGTGAGCTGCTGCTGAAGTCAACACCCCTGAGGGACACTTTTTACGAAGAGGATCTGGACCTCTGCTGCCCCTTGGGGCCAGTAAGTGAATATCTCCTGTGGACTACATTGTATTCTTTTTCCAAGTATCTGGCTGTAGTGAAAAAATGAGAGGTCGATCCCTCTTGTGACAGTGGACAAGAGTTTGGAGTCTGAAGAGCCTGTGGAAGTCGCAGAATAATCTGAAAGTGTGGCAGCATTGCCAAAAAGTAATCTAGCCAAGCAAATATTATATACTCATGTAATTACAACTGTTCAGACCACATTTATCAAAAATCAATTACATAGCCAGCATATAAAACCTAAAGGGTTATTTGGCCAGAATAACCCTTTTGGTTTTATGCCCCGCCCCCATCCAGCACACAATATTAAAGGGGTTCTCCGGGAATTAAGGAAAATATGTAAATAATACTTTATTCTAAATATATTCCCAATTACCTTTCATTATATATAATGGATCGTTTTGTCTGGGGAGCAATGATTAGGAGAAACAAAATGGCCGTCGTCCTATTAGTACGCACAAAACCTGTCCTAATCACACAGCAGGACAAGTTACTTCACAACACTGAGGTAAAGAGCTGCCTCATCCTTCTTTCCTACTTGTCAGGGATTATCATCCTGAATACAGTTTAATATTATATTAAGCTGAATCTTAGTGGGAATGGAGCTCATGAGCAGACATGAAGTACAGAGAGGACGGACATGACTGACTGTGGTAATGGAGACTGGATACAAGTGCTGCTGCTCATTAGCCACATCTGCTCATGAACTAAATTCCAACAGAGATTCAACTAAAGATCTTATCATCGGTATTCAGGATCATAATCCCTGACAAGTAGGGGATGAGGATGAGGCAGCTCTTTACCTCAGTGCTGTGAAGTAACGTGTCCTCTTGTGTGATTAGGACAGGTTTTGAGTGCACCAATAGGACAGCGGACATTTTGTTTCTCCTAATGATTGCTCCCCAGACAACACAAGACATTCTAACTAATGAAAGGTATTTGGAAATATATTTATAATGAAGTAATATTTAAGTATTTTCATTTTCTTAATTCCTGGAGAACCCCTTTAAGAGAAGAAAAGTTATTTACACCAATCTAAGGCCCCTTTCACACCTGCGGCACGGGGCTCCGGCAGGCTGTTCTGGCTCCGGCCCCATTCACTGTAATGGGGGTGGGCCACAGATCCGGCCGCTGCATCGCAACCCCTGCTGAGGGGCGGCCGGAATGAAAATACAACATGCGTAGTTCCGGCCCCACACATGCACCTGAGGCAGCACGGATCTGGAGGGCTGTTCATCCACCGGAACAGCATGCCCGAGCCCCGTGCCGCAGATGTGAAAATAGCCTAATTCCCCAGCACAAGGTTATACACAAGCTTCAACTGGAAACATTCAAGGTGGGACAGATAATAGCATTCAATTTGGTACAATCTAAGAAAGCAAACATACCATGATTTAACTGGGACCAAGCCGCTGCTAAAGAGGCTACGGCGTATAGAGCAGACTTTGTTGTGTCTGCATCCTCACCCAAAGCTTCCATTAGGCCTGTAAAACACAAAATACACAGAATCAATCTGTTTTATTACACATTTAAACTGGTTATAGAAATACCATACAATAAACAAAAAAAACCTCTCCAACTGTGTACAGTGAAGGAGAGCAGTAAGCATTCTTCATATTGGTAAACTCTTATCTTAATCTCCCAATCGCTCTTCAGTGGCCCTCAATATGTTCTCTATTTAATCCATAACAATAAGAAACCTTTACCTTTAGCTTCTGCATCTGTTATTTGGTCATTGGCCACATCCTCCTCCTCTTCTGCTAAGGCCTGAAAAATGGCACTCAGGAAAAAGAAAAGAAGCTCACAAAGTGGTCCTTCTGGGTCACTGCCAACCAAAGCCTCTTCAAGGATTTCTGGTAAGAGACAGATGAAAGAACAGATTTATTAAAGGTCACCAAGTATTATCACAAATGGATAGCCTAGATTTGTTGGAAAAAAATCTGCAACTGCAAAATCAGTTCCAGTAACCTAGGAATGTTTCTACAGCCATTCAGATGAGGAATTTCTGAAACAAATCTGCATCTGTGAATATACCCACAAAAGGAGTCAGAAACCACTTACCAAATGTCATTCCTTCCGGAAATTCATCCTTAAGGTCAAACAGATCACCAAATGCATGAAGGAATTCTAAGACCATAACAGCATCCCCAAAACAATCAGGAGGGAGTCTCGTTTTCACTGGAACTGGAGCAGGAAGATCCTAAGTAAATAGGGGAAAAAAGATACACAACATACATTAAAAACTATAGGTAAGCAGTTAGTTGTTTAAGATTTATAATGTTTAACCTAACAGCCTTTTCTCTAAGATGCTCCTGCCCCAAAGCCCTCTTTTGTCTAATCCCCATTTGGTAATTTAGTTTTTATGCAATCATTGATTTCCCCAGAAATTTTCCCAGTAGGTTTGTTTGGTGGGGATCAGCCTCTTGCATAGATTTAGGTATCCTGTCCACTAATTCATTAATTTGTTCCCTTCTGTACTGTAAATAACACAGCAATAAACTTACCTTTAAGTCATCACACTCTATGTCGTCCCGACGCTGATTCCACATCTTTAAGCGCTCAGCATATTTACGCTTCTCCTCACGGATTTTCTCTCTCTCCTGAAGCAAGAAGAGTTTACATTTATATATGTAGGGAAAAGCTATTGAACTACAAATAAACACCACAACATACAGCAGGAATTAGCACCAGGCTGCAATCTCCATCCATGTCGCCAGTATGAAGCATAATGTAAAAAAGCCAAAATGGAGGAGTATTTAATATATACCTGCTCGGCTCTGTTCATATGTATATACTTTTCTTTACTGAGCACATTTGTATGGAATAGTGTAGTCTGCTATGTTATTCCATAACACAAAAGTATGCCGACCTACACCAACCCAGCACATGCCAAGGAGGACAGTGGAGTGGATGCTCCAGTACCACAGTACCTCGTTGGGATGCTGATGTCCATTTTGCAGAATGCATGGAAATAATTCTGGATTGTCATCTGTGATATCTGTGTCCCTTCTGTTGTATAATTTAAAAAATTGAATAAAATATATCTGATTAAAAAAAAGTCTATTGAAGCAGTCTTTAGAAGCAAAGAGAGAGACACCTTTCAATAAGCATTTCCAACTCTTTGTTTTAACGATCAGTGAGGTCTCAGCACTTGAAATCCTTCATATGTCACTGTGACCATATTGAATTAAGAGTTGCACCATGCACAATCTGGCAATTCGAGTAATGGCAGATTAGACAGGCTAGTGAAAAAGGTCCACATAACACAAATTTACTCAGCCTATGAAAGGAAGCTGACCGCTGCTCACAATATCTGCAAGCAGCTTCAGTAACCCCACTTGAGAAGGCCCTGCATGGGTCGAAATACTGTGCTACACCTGTAGGAGCACTTATCAGATGTATGGCAGTAACCGACTTATCAAGTACAATGTTATTTATACATCTGTATCTTTGTTTTTTCCACCTCCTGTGAATACCTATCAGTACAGGGAGGAAGGGGTTATCAGTGACTGACCGCTATGACTTATGCATGTACATACACACAATGCTATCAATCACTGATAACACCTCCCTCCTATAACAATGCTGTTGACAGGAAATAGAAAAAGTAGAGAGATAAATGTATAAAATAACAGGTTTTACTGAATCTTTTCCCACAAAACTATACATCTGCTTGGCCCCTTTTGCTCTATTTCATGGTGCTTTAAGATTCCATTGCATTTTGTGGTGACAGATGCTGTAAAACTACAACTCCCACCATGCTCTGCTGGAGGCTGATAGCTGTAGGCAGTCTGGGCATCCTGGGAGTTGCAGTTTTGCAACAACTGGAGAGTCACAGGTTGGCTATCCCTGTCCTATTGTACTTGTATTGGTATTTGGTACTGTATTTGGTTTGCAGAGTGCTGATGCATTGTATTTTTTTTTCTTTGAGGTCCTATTTAAATACAATCTGGTTAACAAAATATACAGGTAATAACACAAAAGGTTAAAAAAAAATAAAAATAAAAGGTAATAAAAAAGGCTAATAATTCTTATAAACTATTCCACCTGTGGGTGAAAGCGGAGGTTTGTCTGCCTGCATAGGAATGTTACATCGCCTGGTAAAGAATACAACTACTCCGTCCATAGAAGTAATTAATATGGTTGCCTGTGTAGCTAGCCAAAAACTGGAATATAGAAGGAAATAATGTGGCTGTCTGACGCTCAGAGTTTCATATTTTTCACTTTATAAGACGCGCCTAGGTTTTAGAGGAGGAAAATCAGAATATATATTTTTCATCAGACCCCCGATCAGACATAAAATGAATACCATATTTTTCACTTTATAAGACGCAACTGATCACAAGCCGCAGCTAGAGGAGAAAAATAAGCGTCTTATAAAGCAGAAAATATGGTATAGAAATCTCCTTTAGCAACAGGCCCAAAGCACTCCTTAGTCATAAAACCGTTAACTGGATGATATTTATGCTTAAATGACCATGAAATGCATAAAGACAAAATGCATTACCTTTTCCTTTTCAAGTTTTATCATCTGTTTTTCTTCTCTTTTCTTCAGCCGTTGTACCTCAACAGTCTTTTTAAACTCTTCCTTCTGTAGAACTTTATCCACCTTTTCTCTGTTCCGGGACTGTATACGTTCAGCGCGTTCCTTTCTCAATCTCTCTTTTTCCATTTCTAAATGGGAGATAATTGAATAAAAATAAGAGTTAAAAGTACTCCTGGTAACCAAAAACAGCAAGGTTAGTGCATAGACTGACCCGGAGGCTGCAAGAGCCCAATTCATGCTAAATAAAACTGCTGGATAGGAAGGGCCTCCTCAGGACTTGCTAACTTAAAGAAGAAGTCCCGCAAAAATGTTTATTCCATGTCCTGCTAAAAATGTACATGATATAATCTGTAGTGAATGTCATTTTCTTACTAGTGGCTGTATTTTTGACTTATACAATCCTTAAGTTTCTTATCTGTGTCATGTGACTAGGAATTAGACCCACCAACTCACACAGAGACTTATGTGTGGACAGGAAGTCTAATTCTCTATTCATTCCTATGGGAGCCTCACTTCCAGTCTCATAGGAATGAATAGAGCAGTGACTGGCTTCCTGTCCTGGGTCAGTTGGAGGTCAGGGAGTTGGTCACATGACCCAGCTACAATAAGGAGAGGTTATTACTCACAATTTCATTCTCTGATAAGATGACATTCACTACAGATTACATCATGCACCTTTCTAACAGGTCAGAGAATAAAAATTTTTGCGGGAGTTCTTCTTTAAAGGAAACGGGTTACTACATTTTTTTCTGTCTGTTAAAACCAGATAGCGACACACATCTTTTTTCTGTAATCAGTTTTTATATTCTGAGTGCAGATTTTTTTTAATTCCATTTTCTGAACATGATTATGGGGTTGCCATCTTGCCGGAGCTGTTCTTAACAGCCTTCAGAGAGCATTCACTTCAATGGGACAGCTCCCTCCTATTCCCTCCCTAGGCCGGAGCTGTCCCATTGAAGTAAATGGGACAGCGGAGGTGTAATCACACTGCTCGCGCTGCAGTGTGGATGGAGAACAGGTAAATAACGAGGAGAACATGGCACTCATAACAGCACTGCACTGTCCGATCTGATGTTGATGACCAATTCTGAGGATAAGTCATCAATGTAGGATAAGCAGAGAACCCTTTTAACCCCTTCGCGCCCAGCACCGTACATGTACGGCGCTGGGGCGATGCGGGCACATGGCGCCCGCTCGCGGGTGCGGCGGGCGTCATGGCCGGCAAGTCTCTGCTGTTTCTAACAGCAGAGACTTGCTGCTACTTACCGCCATCGGCGGCGTCTTCCTGGTTGATTAGATGCCGTGATCACACGTGATCACGGCATCTAGTTGCGTTTCAACCCGGAAGCATTCGCTTCCGGGTGGTGTACAGACACCCCGTGTGGCCAATCGGGGTGTCTGTACACCATATGAAAACTGTAATCCTCGCTGGCAGGCCAGGATAAGAAATGAGCAATCCATGGATTTCTGAGTCTATAAAATCCATAATTGCTCATAAAGAAAAAAAAAAAGCCACAATATATAAGCCCATATTTGAGCTTTCTAATAGTAAAAAAAAAAATTAAAAAAAATGTTAAAAAATATATAAAAAATAAAAAAGATTTAAAAGTTCAAATCACCCCCCTTTCCGTATAAGTAAAAAATAAATACCTAAATAACAATAAATATAGACATCATGGGTATCACCGTGACCGAAAACGCCCGTACTTTTAAAATATAAAAAAAAAAAATTCCAATACGGCGAATTGTGTGGCGGAAAAAAGCGTCCAAATGGCGATTTGCCGTTTTTTGTCGCTTTTTTTTTCTAAAAAAAATTAAATAAAAAGTGATCAAAAAGTCATACACACCCCAGGATGGTATCAATAAAAACTTCAGATCGTCCCGCAAAAAATGAGCCCCCATACAGCTCTGTACACATAAATACCAAAAAGTTATAGGGGTCAAGATTTGACAAGGAAAAAAAAAAAAAAAAAAAAAAAAAAAGGGCAACTTTCTAATTATTTTATCACTATGTATTGCCGGATTCGTACTGACCAGTAGAATGAAAGTAACGGATCAGTTTTAATGCACATCGAACGCTGTAAATAAGAAACCCGTAGAACTGTAGCAGAATAGCGTTTTCTTTGCAATTCCACCCGGTTTGGAATTTTTTTCCCGCTTCCCACTACACCGTATGCAATATTAAATGGTGGCGTTGGAAAGCACAACTTGTCCTGCAAAAAACAAGCCCTCATACAGCTATGTGAACAGAAAAATAAAAGAGTTATGGCTGTTTGAAGGCAGGGAGCGCAAAACGAAAATGCAGAACCGAAAAAAGCTCCGGGCGCGAAAGGGTTAAGTTACCATGCTGATCCTTTTTTTCTACAATTTGACCTAAAGAAGGAACTTTTCTGTTCCGATTTAAGGGCAATCTAGTAAAAAATAAGCTTAAAGTTAAAGGGGTTGTCCGGGTTCAGAGCTGAACCCAGACATACCTTTCAATTAACCCAGGCAGCCCGCCTGAACAGGGCATCAGAGCATCCTATGCTCCGATGCCCTCCTTTACCCTGCGCTAATTAGCGCAGGGCAAAGGAATTTGGCCCGGTTCCGGTGACGTACCGGGCTCTGCCAGGCGGAGGCTTCCGCCCGGCAGTGAGCCTGGTGACATCATCGGCGCTGATGGGCGGGCTTTAGCGCTGCCCTAGCCATCCAAACGGCTAGGGCAGCGCGAAAGCCGGCCCATTACGGCCGGTGACGTCACCGAACACACTGCTGGGCGGAAGCCTCCGCCCGGCAGTGAATGTTTAAAAACAAAAGAGCCCTTGCCCTGCGCGATCCAGCACAGGGCAAGGGAGGGCATTGGAGCACGAGATGCTCCGATGCGCTGTTCAGGAGTAAATGCAGAACTCTTACCCATAGCTTTCAGTTCTTTCTTGTGCTGCCGGATTCTCTCTCGTTCCCTTGCGGCTGCAGCCTCCCTGCTTGCATGTTCCTAAAGCCACAAGATTTCTTTATTCACTTTTTTTTGACAGATGACACATCAAAATATACAGACACCCGATAATGCCCTGCCCCTCAGGTCTAAAACCCAACGCCTACAATTAAAAGGATTCTGTACAAATACTAAGTGATCACTGTGCGATTACTGCAGGTCTTATGGCAGAGATCATTTAACTCTTGGTGGATCAGACACAGAGATACTGTTTTACACTAGCTACACAACTATTACCATCTTTCAAGGTATCTGCTTGGTAAAATCAGCTGTGTTAAAAGGGGTTATCCAATACTATAAAAATGTCCCGCATATGGCAGGCCCCTCACAGTGAATATACTTACCCCGCTCCCCCCCCCCCCCGTGCGTGGATGAAAACATCCGGTGTCGGGGGGAAGCAGCCAATGGCAGGCAGGGACGGGAACAAACCTCCCTAGCGTCACCCATGATACTAGGGAGGCTCGTCCCCTTCTGCCATTGGCGCCTCCCCCTGACACTGGATGTTTTCACCCACGCACAGGGAGAGGCAGCAGCGGCGGTGCAGGGACCAGGAGCAGGGTAAGTATATTCACTGTGAGGGGCCCCACATATGGGGGACATTTTTATAGTATTGGACAACCCCTTTAATCCAACTGCAATGCCACCATAGGGAAAATGAAGCACTAAATGGTGCCCACTGAAATCAACTGAAATGTACCAAGAGCCTCCAGTTAGACTCATTTTGTCGTCACTCTCCAAACTCACTAATGTGATTAAGCCCTTAAATGAAGGACCTGAAAAATGGGTTACCTAAACCAGACAACTCATTTACAACTTACCCTTCTCAGGTGCTTTCTGGCAGCTGCAGCTTTTTTTTCTGCTGACAAGACGAACCTTGGCGGCTCATCAGGAAAATAATGGAAGAA
The DNA here is from genome assembly GCA_900303285.1 of Rhinella marina. Classification (NCBI taxonomy): domain Eukaryota; kingdom Metazoa; phylum Chordata; class Amphibia; order Anura; family Bufonidae; genus Rhinella; species Rhinella marina. The sequence goes on along the minus strand of ONZH01006574.1, from coordinate 122,693 downwards.
ATTTTTCGCTAAGATTTGGTACTTTGCAATACTACTTGCCTACAAAATAGAAAGAGTTAAATATAACACGCTGCAGAATTAAAGCTGGCAACTTGCCTCAAATATCAAGTACAGTCATTGCTTATTTGTAGCAATGTTTTCAGACAACGTAGAACAAAAAACAAAAACACAACACTTAATAATCGTTCTAAAAAGAAACCCTGACATAATAGAGGCTGGCCTGAGCCCCACAGTGATCCCTCAGTTCTAATCACCCATGACGCAGACAGGACAGGGTCTACAAATAAGGACTGATCAGGGAGCAGATTGTTTACCCACAAGAAATGCTGCATAAATGAAAGGGAACCGGTCACCATCAAAATGCAGGGCAACCTGCAGGCAGCAAGTTATGGAGAAGGAGGAGCTGAGCAGACGATATACAGTTTTATGAGAAAAGATTCCATTTAAATCCCTTCTCATTCTGAGCTAAGGAGTCATGTGAGGAGACTCTAACATGCGATTGTTAGGCCATAGACTGTACATGAATAGCGGAGGTTGGAAAGGGGTTAAAATAAAAGTGATTCCCCATATAACTAGGGCCTTGAGCATTATTTTAGTGATTGAGAACACTCTAAAACACTTAACTTTTATTTCCCTTCTATCCAAATTATCACTGGCGGAACTCAAACCAGGGACCTTCTGTATCAGAGGCAAAAGCGTTATTAGCCGAGCAACAGGCCTCACAGCCTTAGTAGAATGGGATTTCCCTAACTAAAAACCTTTCCTAGTATTCATGTACAATGCACTAGTACCTACAGATACATCTCTGTATACCAGGACATTGGGAGAACAGCAAAAACCTAATTTATCAATCACAAAAATGTAAAGAAGCAAAATAATTAACAATGAACACATTGTAGCTCTCTCCGTGTAATTTATTTCCCGCCATTATATTTATGCGATTAGTAAATAAATCAGTCTTTCGCTGCTACCCCAGGACTTCAACTCACGAGTTTTGTGTGGGAGACAGATGCCTTAGGCCAGGAATGCCCAACCTGCGGCCCTCCAGCTGTTGCAAAACTACAACTCCCAGCATGCCTGGACAGCCTACAGCTATTAGGGCATGCTGGGAGTTGTAGTTTTGCAAGAGCTGGAGGGCCGCAGGTTGAGCATCCCTGCTTTAGGCTACTTTTACACCAGCGTTTTTGCTGGCTCCGTCATGGTCACGATAATACAACTGTCTGTATCAGTTATGAACGGATCCGGTTGTATTATCTTTAAAATAGCCAAGACAGATCTGTCATGAACACCATTAAAAGTCAGTGGGTGACGGATCAGTTTTCTATTGTGTCAGAGAAAATGGATCCGTCCCCATTGACTTACATTGCGAGTCAGGACGGATCCGTCTTGCTCTGCAGCACATTGCGGACAGAAAAACACTGCTTGCTGCGCTATTCTGTCCACAATGAGAGCGCAACCAAATGGAACAGAATGCATTCTGGTGCACTCCATTTCATTCTCTTCAGTTGTCCCCACTGACAATGAATGGGGACAAAACGGAAGCGGTTACCCCCGCTATTGAAATCCTATGACTGATCTCAATGGTGGAAAGGGAAAGCACAGATGTGAAAGTAGCCTTACCAGTGTGCTACAGAGCACACATGGCGCCTCCCTTAGCAGTATTGCAGCAGCGCTCATCTCATGATTCCCTATTTCCACCAGCGCTATTTGGCAAAGTGTCTGATGAAGGCTGATATAAGCCAAAAACGTTCACACAAAATATGTGCCAATAAAAGCAAGAAACAAATGTATTCTTGGTGAAGGCTGTTATTTTCAAGAGTGCTACAGAGCACACTGTGACCAACTGATGGAATGTTGTAACTACAGTAAAACGTCCTGATATAACCTATTATATTGTCAATGGGGCGCTGTCAGTGTTTGGGAGAGTTCACATCACCATTATATTTTTGTTCTTCTCATTCGTCAGAAGAACAGAAAAATAAAGAAAATACACGGATCCTGTGCATCAGCTTTTCTTGTCGCCATATTTGGGGAGTCACTTTTTTTTTTGTCGACTATGCTCTTAGTAGAGTTTGAATTTGGGAGGGGTAATGTTGGAAGCAGAAGAATTTCTCTAAATAAAAACCTTCATTAATATTCCTGTACACTGCATTGGTATCTGCAAAAACAGTACCATATATCAGGCTTACATTAGGTCTATCATTTTTCTAGCAAATCTAGAGAATCTATGAGAATCCAAACGTAGCTTCCAGTGCAGATGTGAACCCAGCCCAACCCAAGAAGCATTTTAGCGTGATGGAAGAATATCATCACACATACAAGTGCATCTCAATAAATTAGAATATCATCAAAAAGTTGTTTTTTTTCAGTAATTCAGTTCAAAAAGTGTAACACTTATATTATATAGAGTCATTACAAACAGAGTGAACTTTTTCAAGTGTTTATTTCAGTTAATGTTGATGATTATGGCTTACAGCCAAGGAAAACCCAAAAGTCATTATCTCAGAAAATTAGAATAATTAACCCAAAACACCTGCAAAGGCTTCCTAAGCCTTCAAAAAGGTCCCTTAGTCTGGTTCAGTAGGCGACACAATCATGGGGAAGACTGCGGACTTGACAGATTTCCAGAAGGCTGTCATTGACACGCTCCACAAGGAGGGTAAGCCTACAATCACTAGTAGAGGTGCACTGCGGCGGTAATGCAATTTCTTTTCTGTGATTGTTTTTTTTCTGTGATTATAAAGGAGGGTAAGCCTGTATCAAAGCATATTAATGGAAAGTTGAGTAGAAGGAAAAAGGGTGGTAGAAAAAGGTGCACAAGCACCAGGGAGAACCGCGGCTTTGATAGGATTGTTTAGAAAAGGCCTTTCCTAAATTTGGGGTACAGTCACAAGGAGTGGACTGCTGCTGGAGTCAGTGTTTCAAGAGCCACCACACACAGACGTATCCAGGACATGGGCTACAAGTGTCGCATTCCATGTGTCAAGCCACTGGTGACCAATAGACAACGCCAGAAGAGTCTTAACTGGGCCAAGGAGAAAAAGAACTGGACTGTTGCTCAGTGGTCAAAGGTGTTGTTCTCAGATAAAGGTAAATTTTGTATTTCATTTGGAAATCAAGGTCCCAGAGTCTGGAGAAGAGTGGAGAGACCTCAATCCAAGCTGCTTGAGGTCTAGTGTGAAGTGTCCACAATCAGTGATGCTTTGGGGAGCCATGTCATCTGCTGGTGTAGGTCCACTGTGTTTTATCAAGACCAAAGTCAGCGCAGCCATCTACCAGGAAATTCTAGAGCCCTTCATGCTTCCCTCTGCCGACAAGCTTTTTGGAGATGGAATTTTTATTTTCCAGCAGGACTTGGCACCTGTCCACACTGCCAAAAGTACCAATACCTGGTGTAATAACCACAGTATCACTGGCTTGATTGGCCAGCAAACTCGCCTAACCTTAACCTCATAGAGAATCTATGGGGTATTGTCAAGAGGAAGATGAGACACCAGAGCCAACAATGTAGACGAGCTGAAGGCTGCTATCAAAGCAACCTGGGCTTCCATAACACCTCTGCAGTGCCACAGGCTGGTAGCCTCCATGCCACGCTGCATTAATGCAGTCATTCATGCAAAAGGAGCCCCAACCAAGCATTGAGTGCATTTACTGTACATACTTTTCATTTGGCCAACATTTCTGTGATTTAAAAAAAAAAATTACAGTTGGTCTAATATAATATACTAATTTTCTGAGATACTTGTATATTGGACAATACTTTTCTATCAACCAGGTGGGCAGAATTATAGGAACCGCAGAATAAAGGATTTTAGGAAATGCAGATGTAAAGACAGTTGTAAAAATATTAAGGTTACCTTTGGCTTCACTGTGCCATTTTGTACTTCACAGTGAAGTTTTAAGAAGTATTTCAGTCTCTCTTGTGAAAACAGCGAGGATTTCCGACTGAAGGGAAGAAAGACAGAAAATCAAAGTATATGTATTAAAAAGAACACTTTTTGCTGCCGTTGATGACCCAGACGAGCTCTGCAGTTCAGATGGAATACAGTGATCCCTGAAGATACAATGGCCTCAGGATACAATATTTTCAACATACAATGGTCTCTTCTGACCCATCGTAAGATGAAACCAGACTCAACATACAATGTCTCAGACTCAGATCCAACCAATCAAGGCCACTTCTCTGGTAAAATATCTGTATTAGTTGCTAGTTATCAGCTGTTCCTGACTGTTATATGTAAGGACTTGTTTTATCTGTCTTAGTTATCTGCTTATTTTTCTTAAATCTTCATTTTCTCTTATCTCAGATGACATTTTGGGGCTTTGGAACCAATTACTCAAGTTACAATGGTTTCAACATACAATGGTCATCCTGGAACAAATTAATATTGTAACTTGAGAGACCAGTGGTAAATTTTGTCTTTTAAAACCAGAAAAAAAAATGCACAACAGGTCATTGCACACAGCACTGGTCAGCAACACATATAGGGACATTCCATAAATTACAGACACTGTTAAAACCAAAAACAATTTTACTTTTTGCCAAAATCTGTAAAAGCAGAATTGATGGAATAAGCCTCATTATTAATGTTGTGGACATTGTGAAATATTACCCACATTAGAGGACCTGTCACCTCTCCTGACATGCCCGTTTTAATAACTTCATGCATTCCCCATGTAATAACAATTCTGGAACATCTATTCTTATGTCTCTATGTTGTGCCATTCCTGTATTTTTTCTACTAGAAGTTATGAAGGAATTGCTAGCAGTCTGCAGTAAGGGTACAGAGGGGAGGTAACCAGTTGTGTGTACCTGCACAGTCTGAACATGGCAGCACTGATTGGATAGAGTGAGTCTGTGGTCACCTCCTCTCTGTACCCTTACTGCAGACTGCTAGCAATTCCTTCATAACTTCTAGTAGAAAAAATACAGGAATGGCACAACATAGAGACATAAGAATAGAGGTTCCAGAATTGTTATTACATGGGGAATGCATGAAGCTATTAAAACAGACATGTCAGGAGAGGTGACAGGTCCTCTTTAAGACCACTTGACAACAGCGGTCATGATAACTAGCAGGGTAATATCACACAACAACAATCACATTCTGTTGCACGACATAACCGTCATGCAGTTAGATCCGCGTGCCTTAACCATGTCTGACTTCTAAGTTTCCGAAAAAGCTACGTTTTTGGTGTTTTTTTATATTACAAGCAGCACAATATTGCTTTACCACTGTCAGAAAGACAGACATGCTAATCATTTCTTCATTACAAAGGACCTACTAAACATCAAGAGCTACTGGTGTAGAGCAATGAGTAGCTACTGTAGATGGGACATGTAACAGCTGCACGCGAAAGCAATGTTCTGTGAATGTCAATTCTAAGATATTTCATTATAGAGCCAATGGACAAATATTACAAAAAAACTTTAAAAAAAAGTGCACACTTAAGGAAGAGACCTCAATGCCCACACCTTTTGTAGATCTACCGAACTTCGCTGAGCATAGGAACGTATGCTGATCAAAGCACGGTTCACAAGAATTGCTTGTTGTTCAGGTTTTGTGGCTATTATGGAAGCTAAGATACGCCTGCATTATGTCCGTTTGAATGCACCCCAATTCAAACGTAGTAGCGTAAAGTAATCTATACCTCAACAGCAACAAGGAAGAGGTTATAGTAAAATAATAGTACTAAAATAAAAAGTTAACATTGGTTTCAGCACTGTGGTCTGGCAGTCCCATAGGGAATTATTGGAGTAGTGTGCGTGTGCTCAACCGCAGCTCCATTCATTCTGGGTACTCCAGACGCCTGAGGGTTCAATCACTAGGTCAGGGAATAAGTTTAAGTCTTGGCACAACCCCAAAATGTGTATATATCAACCTTAAGGCAATACCTTGCCTGCAGGCCTACATAGAGTCAGATGCAGAGTACACAAACTCAGTAGCTCTGTTATAACTACTCAACTAAATTTTCGGAAATCACATGATGTGTCTTTTAGGCCTTTTTCACACTAGCGGCAGTCCGGATCCAGCAGGTGAAGGGTGCCGTCGGATCCGGACTGCCGCAGGGACATGTGTGGGGCCAGAACCACGTTCCGGCCCCACACGTCACACAGTACCATATACAGACATACACACAAACACATACATATTTACATACTCCAGGCAGGCAGGCCGCACGTCTTCACACCCAGGAGGGGGCGCAGCTATGACGATTCCCCACAGCGCCCTCTGCTGGGCGCTGTAGGGAATAGTCATAGCTGCGCGCCTCCTGGGCATGAAGACGTGCGGCCTGCCTGGAGTATGTAAGTATGTATGTGTTTGTGTGTATCTGTCTGTCTGTGGTGACGGATCCGTCCTGAACTCCATTGAAAGTCAATGGAGGGCGGATCCGGTTACCATTGTGGTCACACCAAACGGATCCGTCCCCATTGACTTGCATTGGGGGTCATTCCGGATCAGTCTTGGTGCAGATGCCTGGACCGGAGAGAAAACCACAGCATGCTGCGGTTTGTTCTCCGGTCTGAAGACGGAACGGAATGCTTTCAGGAGCATTCCGTTGTCTTCAGTTCAGTTTTGTCCCCATTGACAATGAATGGGAAAAAACTGAAGCGTTTTTTTTCCGATATTGAGCCCCTATGACGGAACTCAATACCGGAATTTAAAAACGCTAGTGTGAAAGTAGCCTAAGCTGTGAGGGAAGCTATGCTGCATTGTAATGTAATTTGTGATGTCATAACATACCTGACTTGAAATTGCTTCACAGTAACGGATTCGTACATTGTTTCTACAATAGGTTTAACTTTGTATTTCAGAAGAGTTGGGTCAATGGGTTCTATTTTCTTCCTGCATGGGTGGAGAAAAAGCCTTTACGCATTTGTCAATTTTGATGAATTGTATTACATAACAATCTTTACTATAAGAGGTGTTAAAGGAGTATTGTGGTACGTGCTTCAGTCCCAATATGGCAGGAAACGGTTGGGCATGCCACTCGCTAGCTGCAGCGATGACCTGACCAGCCAATGACGGATCCTTGAAAAACAGATTGCTTCAGTGTGCATTCTCTCCACTCCCAACAACAGAGGCAGACTGGGAACTTAAAGTGGCCCTGGAAAAAAGTGGCCCCCTGTTGTAGGCGGGTCCAAACTGACAGAAGGCGGGACAACAGAAATAGTGATGGCTAGTAATACCGTAAAGCAGAACTAAATAGTGCCCCAGCAGAACCAAATACCATTGCCCGTGCCACAGTATAAAACTATCACTGAAGACAGCAATACAGTATTCAGGAGGTCACCTGTGACCACTGGTCAGGTCCATAAGTACCTGATGCTCCTACATGAATAAATGCTGAAAGCATTAGGTCTTTCTGTACCTGGCTGGTGGCCCTCAGAGCATCGGCACACCAGGAAATTTCCCTGTGAGGTCTATGTCCAGTCCGCCCATGCCCTTTAAAGGAAAAGGCTAGTCTCATCCACATGAATAGCATCTGCAGTGAGATTCTCAGACTGCGAGACTGACCCATGAAAAACCTCAGCCCACTGAAGAAAAATATGGTTGCGTGTATAAGCACATAGGCTGGATTCACACACAAACCGCAGCACAGCCCTCTGATGCATTTTTGCTGGAGTTTCTAACTTGTATGGGCCGCATTAACCCCCGCATAGCCACTACCCAGCAGCTGAAGTTTTCAGCTTCTAGCTCCATTCACTGTGTTTCTTCCAGGGTTGGCGGAGCTGAACAGCTGATCAGGGGGGGGGGGGACCAGGTGTGAGACCCCCACCCATATGATATCCTGAGGATAGAGTCATCAATATCAAGAACCAAAGAAAACCCATTTGTACAGCAAAATGCAGTAAAGCCTAAATACACCCTTTTGTGTCAAAGGCTTTTTCAAAATGCAACATACATTTATTCTGGCTTATATCCCACAGACATGACCTTATTATTTCGACTTTATAAAATCACCTATGTTGTACTGAATTTGTAATATTACTACAGTATTTGTATTGTTTTTCCCAGAATTCTCACATTATAACCAATAAAAATGAAAAGCAATTTACTGTTCACTCTACAATAGGTGGTGACTTTTTGGTTTACCAATGTAATTCGTACTGCTCCCCTAACCTATATATAAAAAGGACTGAAGCACTGAAAAGCACTGCTTTAAGGGGGCTTAAGTTTTTTTGTGGTGGTGGAGGAGGGGCATTTTTAGTGACACATTTTACGTTTTTTCTACAGAGAATTCTATGGGAAAATGCCCCTGAAACCCCCGAGCATGCTGCAATTCAAAGAAAACACTAAAAAACCTGTCTTAAATGGGGTATTCTGGTTGTTACAGGTTATCCCTTATCCTACAAGTGCATCTCAATAAATTAGATCAAAAAGTTGTTTTTTTTCAATAATTCAATTCAATAAGTGACACACATATATTATACAGAGTCATTACAAACAGAGAGAACTTTTTCAAGTGTTTATTTCTGTTAATGTTGATGATTATGGCTTACAGCCAAGGAAAACCCAAAAGTCATTATCTCAGAAAATTAGAATATTATATTAGACCAACTGTAAATTGTTTTTTAAATCACAGAAATGTTGGCCAAATGAAGAGTATGTACAGTAAATGCACTCAATACTTGGTTGGGGCTCCTTTTGCATGAATGACTGCATCAATGTGTGGCATGGAGGCGATCAGTCTGTGGCACTGCAGAGGTGTTATGGAAGCCCAGGTTGTTTTGATAGCAGACTTCAGCTCGTCTGCATTGTTGGGTCTGGTGTCTCTCATCTTCCTCTTGACAATAACCTATAGATTATCTATGGAGTTAAGGTTAGGCGAGTTTGCTGGCCAATCAAGCCCAGTGATACTGTGGTTATTACACCAGGTATTGGTACTTTTGGCAGTGTGGACAGGTGCCAAGTCCTGCTGGAAAATAAAAATTCCATCTCCAAAAAGCTTGTCGGCAGAGGGAAGCATGAAGTGCTCTAAAATTTCCTGGTAGATGGCTGCACTGACTTTGTTCTTGATAAAACACAGTGGACCTACACCAGCAGATGACATGGCTCCCCAAACCATCACTGATTGTGGACACTTCACACTAGACCTCAAGCAGCTTGGATTGAAGCTTCTCCACTCTTCTCCAGACCCTGGGACCTTGATTTCCAAATGAAATGAAAAATTTACCTTCATCTGAGAACAACACCTTTGACCACTGAGCAACAGTCCAATTCTTTTCCTCCTTGGCCCAGGTAAGACGCTTCTGGCATTGTCTATTGGTCATAAGTGGCTTGACACATGGAATGCGACACTTGTAGCCCATGTCCTGGATACATCTGTGTGTGGTAGATCTTGAAACACTGACTCCAGCAGTAGTCCACTCCTTGTGAATCTCCCCCAAATTTAGGAAAGGCCTTTTCTTAACTATCCCATCAAGGCTGCAGTTCTCCCTTTTTCTACCACCCTTTTTCCTTCCACTCAATTTTCCATGAATATGCTTTGATCCAGCACTCTGTGAACAGCCAGCTTCTTTAGCAATGACCTTTTGTGGCTTACCCTCCTTGTGGAGTGTGTTAATGACCGCCTTCTGGACATCTGTCAAGTAGTCTTCTCCATGATAGTGTCGCCTACTGAACCAGACTAAGGGACTGTTTTAAAGGCTTAGGAATCCTTTGCAGGTGTTTTGGATTAATTATTCTAATTTTCTGAGATAATGAATTTGGGGTTTTTCTTGGCTGTAAGCCATAATCATTAACAGAAATAAACACTTGAAAAAGTTCACTCTGTTTGTAATGACTCTATATATGTGTCACTTTTTGAACTGAATTACTGGAAGAAAAAAAAACTACTTTTTGATGATATTCTAATTTATTGAGATGCACTTGTATTAGATTAGTGGGAGTTCTACCACTAAAACCGCTGAGACAGCATGACAAGCTCTTTGGCCATTTCTGGAACTCCCATAGAGATGAATAGAGCTACAGTACGCATGTCCCACCGCCACTCTGTACCCCTGGGAACTCCCTAAAATGAACAGACTACCCGTTCTCATGATCAGTGGGAGTCCCAGCGGTAAGACCCCAACAAATCTAATAGTTAACCCCTTAACTTGTAACAACCCTAAAACCCCATTAACGACACCACAGCAAAAACACCGTTTATAAGGCATTTTATAATTTCCTTTTTGGCCACAACATAACATCTGGCAGTTTTTGATCCAAAAACTGTGTGTTCCAATGGGCTTCCGGGTCCGTGCCACAAAAGATGGAACATATCCTATCTTTCACCGCATCTTGCAGATTGAGGACCAATGGAAGTCAATGGATCTGCAACGAGATGCAGGGTGCACATGGCCTATGCCCATGTTTTGTGGATCAGCGGTTTGCGATCCGCAACATGGGCACATTCGGATGAATGAGGCCTTAGGCCCTGACTTTTCAAGTGTGTCCTACACCGGATTTTATGGGCCCTGCTCTGCTGGAGGCGGAATATATGATGAGGCACAGGCAGCATCATAAATTAAATGCTTCTTCTGGCAGTCCATGTGCCAGAATGAAATCTACGGCAACTTTGAGCTGCCAAATATTTCATTCATTATTTACACTGGTGTAACTAGGGATGATTGTGCTAGGGCCAATGACCGCACCCTTGTCATGCCTCCTTTTCAGAAATTGGTGAGGGAATGCCAGAAGTGACTAAAAAAAGGTTTTTTGTTTTTAACGCCACAAAACTGGTATAGGGGTAAATGGTAGAATCCCCGCTAATAGAGAAACCACCCTTACAAAAAGACTAAACTGGTGTAAAATAGAGCTGGCTTAGTTGCCCATAGCAACCAATCAGATTCCTCCTTTCATTTTCAAAAGCAGCTCTCTAAAATGAAAGGTGGAATCTGATTGGTTGCTATGGGCAACTAAGACAATTCTCCTTTACACCAGTTTGATAAATGACCACCTAAGTATCTCAGAGACTTAAAACACTGTCATTTTCAGTGACCATTTCTTTTCAGAATCTCAGAAGTCAGTCTCAGCAAATTGTTAATAATACATTCATATTTTTATTATTACCAGCTATCGGGAAGATCCGCTGGAGACTCATCATCGCTGTCACTGATTACAATGGTGTCACTGTGGATGTCGTGCCCATTTGTCATCCCGTTCTCCTGAGGTGGAAGTTTAATTTCCAAAACTGTGCACTCCAACCTGACACAAAGAAAAGTGAATCAGTAATAAGCGCTCCACGGAAGGCAAGTTTTAACAAGTTATCACAGCTTGAGTAATAACTTGCAGAGGAACAAAGGCTGGGAATACTGATAGAGCTCGCACCGCTGCATCCTTTGTTCTCTGCCATGTGGAGACGCAACAATGAAGACTTTCATGCCGGACAAACTGCAAACTTGGATCATGTTTTAGTTTCTTACAGTAATGGACGTGAGCATATTTGAAGGTATTCGCATGCTATAAATGCCTGTGGTCACCTCCGAATACTTCATAATGCCAATTCACAGCACTACAGGGTAATACAAGTGATGCCACATGGCATATGCCCCAAACAAAGAAGGAAGGTGCAGATTGTCTATGTGAAATAATTAGTCTTTAAATGAAAATTTACACAAGAAACATTTGTATTATATAGCACTAGAATAAACCAATACATTGTACATTTAGTCTCATTTACTACTGAAAATGCACCTGTTTTGGAGGCATTTGCACTTCGTTAGCCCATTTTGTTTTCTTTAGACTAATTCAGAAGTTGTCGTTGCACCTTATTTTGCACCTGATTTAGGGCTCATGCACACAAACAGACGTGCACCTAATTTCTGCTCACTTGCAGTACATTTTCATGCGGATACTACCCCTACAGGTGGGAGCCCTGTAGACGAAGCAAATTACACCTAATTGAAAACCTAAAAGCAGGCGAGCTTGATACACGTACCCCATTGACTTGTAAGCAGAGATTTTGAAAAGGTGAATTAAAACATAACACACAGTATGAATTTGAGTAGGTTAATTATACAATGTATATAACATTCAATATAACCTCGACAGCTGGGTTGTCCAACCCCATGATTTTTGTACAAAGAACTGGCAGTGGTATAAAACAACAAAATTCTCCTCATCGATTCCCTAGCAGGGCTGACCCGGTACTGTCCCCGTTTACCCAGCTCCAGCGATCACATGTAGACAGGGGACTGGTACTGTGGTTATTACTCTTTATGTTATACCAATCTCAGCAGTTTAAAAAAAATCCATAGGGTAGCCCTTTAAAGGACTGTCCAAGTTTATGTGGGAAAACTTTTAAATAACGTTCTTAAAGGCTATGGACAACTTTGGGGGTATTTATCACCATTTTACTCCTTTTTTGCTAAAGATTTTTTCATTTGGTCCTTATTAAACATTTTCAACAGTTTTCAGTATTCAGTGCATCTACAGACTATTGCTCTCTGAACTCCTGACAACTCAAAGACTATAGCTTAATTCTTATTGGGAGAATTTAGCTTAAATTAGTGTTTATGAGCTGTCAGGAGTTCAGATATAAAGACTATAGATCCAACCATCAGAGCAGCTCCCTGACAGATTTAGTGTGGGGACAGAGCAATAGTCAGTAGATTTCTCTTGCTTATATAGGGCAGATATATTCTGCGGTGCATTTACAGATATCATCACTTGCTGCCCTCAGGGGCCACACAATCTTACTTCCCTATCAGTATGTCTTTGGAGTGTAGGAGGAAATTGTAAAACCTGGAGGAAACCTACACAAACACGGGGAGAACATACAAACTCCATGCAGAAGGTGTTCTTGGTTGGATAGATCATATTTAAATGGGTTATGTCATAATTGATGTAAAAATGCTGCAGCTCTTTCCCGGTAATTTCCACAGCTTGTAATAGAAGATAAGACTGGTGACAGTTGAAGAATAAGGCCCCATTCACACGACCGTGTGAAGGAGGTCGTATCTATTCCGCAATATTGCGGAATAGATGCGGCCTCATTCACCTCTATGGGAGTGGGCTCCGCTGAAAAATATGAAGCATGTCCTATACTTGACTGCACGCACGGACAAGTATAGGCATTTTGAATGGGGCACCCGGTCGCGTGTTCTGAGCGGTGCGGAACACACGCCGGGCGGCCCCCGTATTATTGCGGGTCCGCTATAATACGCTCGTGTGAATGGGGCCTTAAGCTGACCATGTGCGACCACCTCAGTGAGGTAGACAACAAATAAGGAAAAGAAACATATATGGATTTTATTGATTATGTTAGTGGCTAGACTAATTTTTAATTACATGCAATTCCAAAAGTATTCAGATCCAGGTGCTGGTTTGGAAAAAAAAGTAGAATATTTTTGTGGGACAACTCCTTTAATACAGCTAGGAGGAGGGACTTTATAGCGAATGATGCTATTTTAATACTGAATCAGATACTACCAGTATTCATAAAAGCGCATTACCTTTCACCACTGTTTCTCACTACAGTCACAGTTTCACCAATAAAGTATCGGCTTTTCACGTAGTCGTAGATATCATCACACAGATCGGACACCCTCTGATGATTGGCGAGTGTGGCCAGGTATAACACAGGCACGACTATAGGTTCGGGAAAATTCAGCAAGCTTTTTTTCACTTTTTTCTCAGATTCAAGGGCCTCTTGGTAAGTAAGTCCAGATTTCCCAGTGAAGGAGCAGCTCCACACCAGACTGTTGCATAGGATCGTGCGCTCGAAAAACTCACTGTAATGAGAAAGCAGAGAGAGGGAAAGTGTATCATTTACATCACGGACTGACACAGAAGTAGCTATAAAACGTCAAACGTTTTGCTACTGCAAAAACTACAGGGAGAATCCGACAACCATTTTCCTGTAAAGGTTTCTTCTAACGTGTGCAGTGTGACGACGGATTGGAAAAGATATCACAGCACCACATAGTATCCAAGAAAAACCGGACAATCCTTATCATGTGAGGTGGCACGACTTTAGGGCTCATACACATGACAATATATTGGGTTTGGGTCTGATCTGCATTTTTTGCAGATCGCACGTGAACCCATTCATTTCTACGTGGGCCGCACAAAATGTCATCAGTGTGCTGTCTGCATCTGTGCGGCCGTTCTGCAAATTATAGTCCTATTCGTATCAGTTTTTCTACAGTAGGGCCTGTGGAAAGTGCAGGATACACACGGCCGGTATCCATATTTTGTGGATAGTAAAATGGAACGTGTGCATGAGCCCTTAAAGAGGTTATCCCATGAATAATGTAAAAAAATTAAAATCAGACATCATATTGGACATGACCATCTAAAAAGCTAGAACCAGCCCTGTACCTCACATGGATCCAGAGATCTCCACATTCATTGCTCTACTAGATTTATATCAAGCTGGCAGCTCAAGGGGAGTGTCTTTTCTGCTGCAGCTCAGGGGGCGTGTCTCAGCTCTGCCTATCACAGCTCAGGGGGCGTCTCAGCTCTCCCTTTCACAGCTCAGAAGGCAGTTGAAGGATGAAACCGAGAATGTGCGGCCATCTCAGTGAGCAGGACAAAGAAATAAAAAAACAAACAGCAAGTGGTGCTATACAGACAGATTTTATTGAATAACTCAGTGGCTATACAAAATTTTTAATTACATGCAATTACAAAAGTATTCAGATCAGGTGCTGGTTTGAAAACTGTAGAATATTTTTCGTGGGACAACCCCTTTAAGGAGGAAGTAGGGAATATTCCGTTCCTCAGTACACAGAGAGGCTGTGGCTAAGGATCCATAAGAAAGTGTGAGGTTTTCACGTGCCCTCAGGCTCCAAAAGGCCATACTAGGCATTTTGGGGATTTTCCCATTGACTTGCAACTGCAAATATGTATTGTGTGTATATTTGCATTTAATGGCACAGCTATGCTGCATGCACACTTAGAGGTGTATCATCATGCTGTTCTCAATTGCGAGAATAGAATATAGATTACACTCAGGGAAAAGTAGAAAGAACCTGAAAAGCCTCCCGTGTGAATGTTTCCCCCCTCTATCAATTTGGGTTCCAAACCCATTTTTGGAAGAAAAAAAATATATTAAAACAAGTTTCCTACACCATGGTCCTGCGCAGAATGCAAGAGAAGAAAAAACAGCTAAACTAGTTTTACCCGTTTGTGGCCTTTACCTAAACCCAAGAATACTTTAAATACCAATAATTGCCTAATTTCTTTATTAATTTTCAAACAGCAAAGATCTAATAAAAACATGAAACACACAGGAAAGCGTTATGAACAATGACTGCCGTCTGCAAAACAGTCTCTAATTACACTCAGGCTTTTTGCTGCTTTCCTCAGCACAACTAAGCTACAATATGCCATGCATGTCTCAGTCTAAAAGAAAGCAGCAGTCGGGGAAATCTCTCCATCTGCCACAAAAGCAGCTGAAAACAAAAGAGCAAAAACATGGCCCAAAGGAAAACACAAGGGACTAAGGCTAGGAATACACCCTGACAAGGGTACAACTACATTGTGTCCACAACTCTTTTTATAATGATAGTCAATGGTGTCGCACATCGACATGCTGCAACTGTGACGCAACAGTCGCACAAAAATCCAACTTGGGTGGATTTTTTGTGACTGTCGTGTCGCAGTGCGACCCCATTGATTATCATTATAAAAAAATGTTTGCGCGAGACATGTGATTGGGTAGCCCTAGCCTAATGCGTGTCCAAGACTCTCACAAAGTTCAGAGAAAGCAGACACAAGGAAGTTGTCTTAGATACAACACAACTTTCCAGACTGCGCACAATGTACACAGACAAGACCAGTAAATTATGCAATTCACAAGTTCTTTTCATGGAGAATTGGTGTGCGCAGAGAAACTTATTCCATTCTTGACCTGTATGCGCAACTTACAGACCTCAAAACGAATATGATTGTGTGCATGAGGATCAGTCATGGCCAAAAGTTTTGAGAATGACACAAATATTATATTTTCACATGATCTGCTGCCCTCTGGTTTTTATGTGTGTTTGTCAGATGTTTTTATCACATACAGAAATATAATTGCAATCATATTATGAGTAACAAAAGCTTATATTGACAGTTAGAATGAGTTAATGCAGCAAGTCAATATTTGCAGTGTTGACCCTTCTTCTTCAGGACCTCTGCAATTCTCCCTGGCATGCTCTCAATCAACTTCTGGACCAAATCCTGACTGATAGCAGTCCATTCTTGCACAATCAATGCTTGCATTTTGTCAGAATTTGTAGGTTTTTGTTTGTCCACCCGTCTCTTGATGATTGACCACAAGTTCTCAATGGGATTAACCCCTTCACCCCCGGAGCTTTTTTCGGTTCTGCATTTTCGTTTTGCGCTCCATGCCGTCAAACAGCCATAACTCTTTTATTTTTCTGTTCACATAGCTGTATGAGGGCTTGTTTTTTGCGGGACAAGTTGTACTTTCCAACGCCACCATTTAATATTGCATACGGTGTAGTGGGAAGCGGGAAAAAAATTCCAAACCGGGTGAAATTGCAAAGAAAACGCTATTCCGCTACAGTTCTACGGGTTTCTTATTTACAGCGTTCGATGTGCATTAAAACTGATCCATTACTTTCATTCTACTGGTCAGTACGAATCCGGCAATACCTAATATGTATAGTTTTTCCTGCGTTTTCATAGTGATAAAATAATTAGAAAGTTGCCCTTTTTTTTTTTTTTTTTCCTTGTCAAATCTTGACCCCTATAACTTTTTGGTATTTATGTGTACAGAGCTGTATGGGGGCTCATTTTTTGCGAGACGATCTGAAGTTTTTATTGATACCATTCTGGGGTGTGTATGACTTTTTGATCACTTTTTATTTAATTTTTTTTAGAAAAAAAAAGCGACAAAAAACGGCAAATCGCCATTTGGACACTTTTTTCCGCCACACAATTCGCTGTATTGGAATTTTTTTTTTAATATTTTAAAAGTATGGGCGTTTTCGGTCACGATGATACCCATGATGTCTATATTTATTGTTATTTAGGTATTTATTTTTTACTTATACGGAAAGGGGGGTGATTTGAACTTTTACATCTTTTTTATTTTTTATATATTTTTTAACTTTTTTTAAAAAATTTTTTTTTACTATTAGAAAGCTCAAATATGGGCTTATATATTGTGGCTTTTTTTTTTTTTTCTTTATGAGCAATTCTGGGTTTTATAGACTCAGAAAGCCATGAATTGCTCATTTCTTATCCTGGCCTGCCATCTAGTGGCCAGAATAAGAATTGCACTATGTGCGATACAGCCTGCCGAGCCTGATACACAGCCTGTTGTGTGAGGTACTGCCTGCTGAGATGTGTATCTAATCCCATCTTGTACTATACTATATGGTGTGTATCTAAACTTATGTCAGATGCTGTCTGGTGTGACTTTGTATCTAAATCTATCATCTGCGATATGGTCTACTGTTCCTGTATCAAAGATTCTTATGGTTGATACTGCCTGCTGAGATGTGTATCTAATCTTGCATGATACAGCCTGCTGAAGTGACTATATACAGTCATGGCCAAAGGTTTTGAGAATGATACAAATATTAATTTTTACAAAGTCTACTGCTTCAGTTTTTATAATGGCAATTTGCATATACTCCAGAATGTTATAAAGAGTGATCAGCTTAACAGCAATTACTTGCAAAGTCAATATTTGCCTAGAAAATGAACTTTATCCCCCAAAACACATTTCAACATCATTGCAGCCCTGCAAGGACCGGCTAAGGTAAGGTACAGGGAGTGGACTGCTGAGGACTGGGGTAAAGTCATTTTCTCTGATGAATCCCCTTTTCGATTGTTTGGGACATCTGGAAAACAGCTTATTCGGAGAAGACGAGGTGAGCGCTACCACCAGTCTTGTCTCATGCCAACTGTAAAGCATCCTGAAACCAATCATGTGTGGGGTTGCTTCTCAGCCAAGGGAATCGGCTCTCTCACAGTCTTGCCTAAAAACACAGCCATGAATAAAGAATGGTACCAGAATGTCCTCCGAGAGCAACTTCTCCCAACCGTCCAAGAGCAGTTTGGCGATCAACAATGCCTTTTCCAGCATGATGGAGCACCTTGCCATAAAGCAAAGGTGATAACTAAATGGCTCAGGGAACAAAACATAGAGATTTTGGGTCCATGGCCTGGAAACTCCCCAGATCTTAACCCCTTCACCCCCAGCGCCGTACATGTACGGCGCTGGGGCGATGCGGGCACATGGCGCCCGCTCGCGGGTGCGGCGGGCGTCATGGCCGGCAAGTCTCTGCTGTTTCTAACAGCAGAGACTTGCCGCTACCTACTACATCGGCGGCGTCTTCCGGGTTGACTAGATGCCGTGAACACACGTGATCACGGCATCTAGTTGCGGCTAAACCCGGAAGCGTTCGCTTCCGGGTGGTGTACAGACACCCCGTGTAGCCAATCGGGGTGTCTGTACACCATATGAAAACTGTAATCCTCACCAGCGAGGATTACAGTTTTCATATGGTGTACAGACACCCCGATTGGCTACACGGGGTGTCTGTACACCACCCGGAAGCGAACGCTTCCGGGTTTAGCCGCAACTAGATGCCGTGATCACGTGTGTTCACGGCATCTAGTCAACCCGGAAGACGCCGCCGATGTAGTAGGTAGCGGCAAGTCTCTGCTGTTAGAAACAGCAGAGACTTGCCGGCCATGACGCCCGCTGATTGATTGGATTAGATACAGATGTATTCGGATGTGTTTGTTGATTAAAGCTGTTTATTGCTCTCCTGAATGGTGAGGGAAGAGCCTGTGGACTGTCAGTGATGGGATTCAGACACTGAATGAGAAATAGACTAGTAGGATTCATGTATGGCTGTAGTAACATGGCCACATGTAGTGGCAGTAGCTCCTGCAGACTTATCAGTGGGGGAAGGGGCCAGCCTGTGACTCATCACTGTGCAGTGCAGCCAGGATTTGTCAATAAAGTTACATATTAAAGAAAACAGGAAACTAGGAAAGTAACCAGATCTGCCAGGACAGTCTGATGCCCAGACAGGGGAAAAGAAAGCACATACATGAAAAATAGGTATTGGGGGCATGGGGAAGGGTGTTAAGAACACATAAAAAGAATTTTGATAATGGGACGGAATATCCTCTTTAAGCCTCAAGCCATTTCCCAGCCGTGCCCGTATTGCAGCCATCATTCACTTGATACAGTGAGGTGTGGAACGGAGGCACGGATTGTAAGCCTTAAGTACTTCAGTGGGTTTTCTGTCCGTGCCTCCGCACCACAAAAAAAATAGTGCATGCACTACTTTTTTGCAGTGCGGACCATTGGATGCAGATCAGACCCCATTCAAGTGAATGGGTCCGCAGACGACGGGCACACGTTCGGTGCCTATACACTGCGACTGCAGCAAGGCCAGCACACGGTCATGTGCATGAGGCCTTGAGGCTGCATTTATGTGTTCAGCATTTGCAATCCAAAATCAGGAATGGAACGAGGTCTGGGCAAGTAAATGAATTCATATGAGTCATTTGCCCTTTTAATACCCGATAATGATTTTTTATTTTTTTGTTAAATTAAATTGTGTACTGATTTTTTCTTCTGGAGAGCAGTATGGTAATAATCTAAGTTCTGTTGGCAGTACATGGAGAGTAACTGCTGACCAGGAACCAGGGAGTAAGGTCATGAGCAGAAGGTTCTAGCTTGTGGGCACCATATGCAGTGAAGTGCTTAGAGCAGGGATACAGCTAAACTAACAGTCACCATGGGAGAGAAACAGAGAAGTAATCAGCAGGCTTGTGCTGCTCTCATGTGCTCCTGGCCTCCTTCAGAGCCCGGACAGGTGGGAAAGGTCTGCTGAGGAATGGGTGGTCCTTGCACGGCTGAGGATAGATGCATGCAGTGCCTAGTGGTATCAGGTGCACACTGTGGGGGACATTTACTAAGATGACTTTTTATGCTGGTCTTAGTTGCCCCCCTGCGTTGCTGTAGTACACAGTTAATTTATGTACACATCCATTCTTGGCGCAGACTTGAAAACCATGCGGCAAAAATCAGTCAGTTCAGTTCAAGGGTCAGCCCAGGAGATGCGGCTGCCACATGGAGCATGTTTCCCGGTCTGATTAAAGTCCTATGTGTAAGCCCTTAGGGAATGCCCACATGTACCAGGAAAATAAAAAATAAAAAAAGAAAAGAATCCCCAATGGGGGGGAAAATGTCCCTGCGTCTTATGGGGTGAATACCATAATGGAAGCGCTCATTAGTACCGGAGGATTGGGAAGCAGGGAAGGCTCCGTACTCACCACTTCCTGGTCCTCGGCTGTCGGCTGTGCTGCACACAGGGTGAGGGGGCTCTGTGACCTCACGCTGTGTCGTTCAGGTCAGAGCACAGCCGGCGGCAGGAAGAGCGCTGGAAGAGAGGAGTGGCAGTGTCTGGAGAAGGAGAGGTAAGTGGAATTTTTTATTTTATGTGCTCTGTGGAATGGGGGCTGATGAGAGACAAGGGGCTATTATCGGAGGTCTGATTGGGGGTCATTCACATTGGGGTTTGAGCCAAGGTCTGATTGGGGGTCTGATCTGAGGTCGTGTTGGGGCTGTCAGCTGAGGTCTGATTAAAGGGGTTGTCCCGGTTCAGAGCTGAACCTGGACATACCCTTAAATTCACCCAGGCAGCCCCCTGAAAAGAGCATCGGAGCGAAGGCATTTTCAGGAGAGCCGGTGACCTGCTCCGATGCCCTCCCTTGCCCCGGATCGCGCAGGGCAAGGGCTATTCTGTTTACAATAACACACTGCCGGACGGAAGCTTCAGCTCTGAACCCGGACAACCCCTTTAACATTGGGGTCTGATTGGTGGTCTAACTTGAGGTCTAATGAAAAATATTTTTTTTCTTATTGTCCTCCTCTAAAACCTATGTGGCTCTTATAGGACGAAAATTACGGTAATTCTGCCTATGGATTTTTCACTTTGTTACACTATACGGGGTGAAATTAGTGATACAAATCTGCAGAAAGATCCATGTGTGAACATACCCTTACCATACCCTCACACAGCGACTCAATTGGTTGCAAAAGACAACTACTCCAACTTTCTACTGCTGTATACTCCCTCTTTGTACAGGATTGTTACCATCAACAAAACCACTGAAAATCATTGAAGTCTTGAAAAAACATTTAAAATACTTTTCATTAGGATAATTTTCATGTGGATGGCGCGCATTATACAGTATATTTAGTCATCATGATACATATGTCGAGGCCTGGAACCAGAGGCGGACTGGGAACTTAAAGTGGTTGTCTCGCTTCAGCAAATGGCATTTATCATGTAGAGAAAGTTAATACAAGGCACTTACTAATGTATTGTGATTGTCCATATTGTCTCCTTTGCTGGCTGGATTCATTTTTCCATCACATTATACACTGCTCATATCCAGGGTTAGGACCACCCCGCAATCCAGCAGCGTAGATATGAGGTGGCGGGGACGGGAGCTGCTGTGATTGTGTGCCTATGCGCATTCCCGTAATCAAGGACACCAGAGAGGCCGGCGACTTTTCCTATAGTGTGCAAGCACGACCACTGCTGCTGGGTTGTAGGGTGGTCGCAACCCCTGGATACGAGCAATGTATAATGTGATGGAAAAATCAATCCAGCCAGCAAAGGAGACAATATGGACAACCATAACACATTAGTAAGTGCCTTGTAGTAACTTTCTGTACATGATAAATGCCATATACTGAAGTGAGACAACCTTTTAAAGTGGCCCTGGAAAAAAAAAAGTGGCCCCATGTTGTAGGTGGGTCCAAATTGACAGAAGGCAGGGCTAACAATACTGTAGTGCAGCATAAAATACTGCTGCCCTCACGACAGTATTCAACTGTATGACTGTTCTGAGGAGGGTGATACATTTGAGGCACCTAGCCTTTCTGCTGCCTGAGGCGAAGACTGAAACGGCGCCCCCCATGCCAAATTCTTAACTTAACACCTTTGCCACAATGAAAGCACTCATTGCCCATGGCTCTTCCGCTGCCCCCTCTTGCCCCTACCTGGTGCTGCCTGAGGTGATCGACTCACCTGGACTCATTGGTCGTGCACCCCTGGCTGTGAAGACGGTTCGGGCGGATCCCCGGCTATCAGCCCACCTGGAAATCTCCCTGTAGGGCAGGAATCAGCAACCTTCAGCATTCCAGATGCTGTCAAACTACAACTCCCAGCATGCATCATGCTCACCTGTTCTAACGCTCATAGAAGTGAGCAGAGCACTGTGGGAGTTGTAATTTCAGAACAGCTGGAGTGCAGGAGGTTGCTGATCCCTGCTGTAGGGCCAGTCCATCCCTGCATGGAACCTGCAGATACAGTGATGTTTCTTACCATAAGACCACCATGGTTCCTACCATAAGACCACCATGTGCCCCCATAATAATTATATCATACATGAAAGATGTAACAATGTCAATAGTGTGACAGGAAGACAACTGCAAACTCTGAATAAAGCCATCTGTAATGTATGTGACATAAGAGCAGCCATAATGGGAGCAGTGTGCGGCACCATAACAAAGAGAGCGGCCACAGAGGGCGTCTTACTCGTAGTCCCTGAAGACCTCGTTAGTCACCCGGCAGTAGAAGAGGCGCTCCGCGGGCTGCAGGTCGGCTGGCGGCGGGGTCCGGGTGAACGGCTTGCGGTGTAGCAGCGGCATGTCTTCTCTAGGACAGCACTGTGGAGACACAGCAAGTCAGCGCCGCCGCTCTTCAACAACAAAATCTTTATTCACACACTTGTCCCAAACACTATACATGTCACCATTATACGGGCACAATACCGGGACAGTATCAGAAGACAGGAGCGGGCATAGAGACAGGGAGGCTACCACGTGACCCCCTGCTAGAAGAAAGAAAGGGGGGAGAATAAGGTCACATAAAGCGCGGTACCCATGTGAGGAGCCGCGGCCTCGACTTCTGAGATCTCCGCCTGACTGGAAACCCGGTGACTGCTGCGCGCTGTCCGCTCCGCCGGGTACTTCCGGTTGTGAGGAGCTGGAGGAGGTGCGGGAGGCGGGAAGAGGTGGCGGGCTGCTGCCTTGTGTCGGTGCAGCTGCTGGCGGGAGAGGGAAGTGAGCGCCGGATCTTCCCCTATTGTGTTCTCTGCTCACCATGTGTGTGACAGGGCGGCCCTGATTGGTGCGTTATTATATGGGGACTGTACAGTATACACACCAGTTATTACATGGAGTCTGTAAACTATATACATGGGGACTGTACACTGTTAGACCGGTTATTACATGGAGACTGTAAACTATATACATGGGGACTGTACACTGTTAGACCAGTTATTACATGGAGTCTGTAAACTATATACATGGGGACTGTACACTGTTAGACCGGTTATTACATGTGGACTGTACACTGTATACAACGGTTATTACATGCCAACCGTACAGTGTATACACTGGTTATTACATGGAGACTGTACAGTGCATACACCGGTTATTACATGGGGACCGTACACTATATACACCGGTTATTACATGGGGACCGTACACTGTATACACCGGTTATTACATAGAGACCGTAAACTTTATACACCGGTTATTACATGAAGACTGTACACTGTATAAACCAGTTATTACATGGAGACTGTAAACTGTATACACCGTTATTACATGGAGACTGTACACTGTATACACCGTTATTACATGGAGACTGTACACTGTATAGACGGTTATTACATGGAGACAGTACAGTGTATCCACCAGTTATTACATGGAGACAGTACAGTGTATACACCGGTTATTACATGGAGACTGTACACTGGTTATTACATGGGGACCTTACACTATATACACCGGTTATAACATGGGGACTGTACACTGTATACACCGGTTATTACATGGAAACTGTACACTGTATACACTGGTTATTACATGGAGACTGTAAATTGGTTACACCGGTTATTACATGGAGACCTTACACTATGTACACCGGTTATTACATGGAGACAGTACACTGTATACACCGGTTATTACATGGAGACTGTACACTGTATTCACGGGTTATTACATGGGGACAGTACACTGTATGCACCTGTTATTACATGGAGACTGTACACTATATAGACCAGTTATTACATGGAGACTGTAAACTGTATACACGGGTTATTACATGGAGACTGTAAACTGTATACACGGGTTATTATATGGGGACAGTACACTGTATGCACCTGTTATTACATGGAGACTGTACACTATATAGACCAGTTATTACATGGAGACTGTAAACTGTATACACTGGTTATTACATGGGGACTGTACACTGTATAGACCGGTTATTACATGGAGACTGTACACTATATAGACCAGTTATTACATGGAGACTGTAAACTGTATACACTGGTTATTACATGGGGACTGTACACTGTATAGACCGGTTATTACATGGGGACTGTACACTGTATAGACCGGTTATTACATGGGGACTGTACACTGTATAGACCGGTTATTACATGGGGACTGTAAATTGGTTACACCGGTTATTACATGGAGACCTTACACTATGTACACCGGTTATTACATGGAGACAGTACACTGTATACACCGGTTATTACATGGAGACTGTACACTGTATTCACGGGTTATTACATGGGGACAGTACACTGTATGCACCTGTTATTACATGGAGACTGTACACTATATAGACCAGTTATTACATGGAGACTGTAAACTGTATACACGGGTTATTACATGGAGACTGTAAACTGTATACACGGGTTATTATATGGGGACAGTACACTGTATGCACCTGTTATTACATGGAGACTGTACACTATATAGACCAGTTATTACATGGAGACTGTAAACTGTATACACTGGTTATTACATGGGGACTGTAGACTGTATAGACCGGTTATTACATGGAGACTGTACACTATATAGACCAGTTATTACATGGAGACTGTAAACTGTATACACTGGTTATTACATGGGGACTGTACACTGTATAGACCGGTTATTACATGGGGACTGTACACTGTATAGACCGGTTATTACATGGGGACTGTACACTGTATAGACCGGTTATTACATGGGGACTGTACACTGTATAGACCGGTTATTACATGGGGACTGTACACTGTATAGACCGGTTATTACATGGGCATTGTACACTGTATAAACCAGTTATTACATGGGGACTGTACACTCTATACACTGGTTATTACATGGGGACTGTACACTGTATACACCTGTTATTACATGGAGACTGTACACTATATAGACCAGTTATTACATGGAGACTGTAAACTGTATACACGGGTTATTATATGGGGACAGTACACTGTATGCACCTGTTATTACATGGAGACTGTACACTATATAGACCAGTTATTACATGGGGACTGTAAACTGTATACACTGGTTATTACATGGGGACTGTACACTGTATAGACCGGTTATTACATGGAGACTGTACACTATATAGACCAGTTATTGCATGGAGACTGTAAACTGTATACACTGGTTATTACATGGGGACTGTACACTGTATACACCGGTTATTACATGGGGACTGTACACTGTATACACCGGTTATTACATGGGGACTGTACACTGTATACACCGGTTATTACATGGGGACTGTACACTGTATACACCGGTTATTACATGGAGACTGTACTCTGTATATACCGGTTATTACATGGGCACTGTACACTGTATAGACCGGTTATTACATGGGGACTGTACACTGTATACACCGGTTATTACATGGAGACAGTACACTGTATAGACCGGTTATTACATGGGGACTGTACTCTGTATACACCGGTTATTACATGGGCACTGTACACTGTATACACCGGTTATTACGTGGAGTCTGTACACTGTATACACCGGTTATTACATGGAGACAGTACACTGGTCTACATCACAGGCCAAAGTAGTGCATGTCTTCATGATTTTTCACTTACCATGGTCAGTAAAAGAAACCAAAAAATGATGTGTGAACAGACACATTAAAATCAATGGATATGTCTGCTGTCTGTGGAAAATGTGCCAATTTATGTGATTAGACAAATTTGAGCCACATATTTTAATTTCTTTTTGTATTAATAATTTACAGCTATAATGTATAATACAATGCATTCTCGCCTTCTGTATTAATCCATGTTTTCAATATATTTCTAATGATGCTACACAGAGTCTGAATTTTTTGTTTGTGTTGGTGTAGAGACATATCACTCAACTGATCGCTGCAAACACAGAAATAAAATGTACTTTATGGGTGTTAACCCTTTTGCTACCAGCACTGTACACCTGCGGCTAATGACTGCAACAGGCAATAATGTTGGCCACTGAGGATGCCCGTGAATGGTTTCAATACGCTGGGTCTCTGTGAAGACACCAGGGGTATTGAAGCTGCCATTCTTATTTTGGCCAGCAGGTGGCAGGCAAACATAAGAAACAAGCAACTCTCCTTTTATCATGGGTGTAAAAGACCTCTGAGGGTTCAGAATAAAAATTTTTTAAAAAAATGGGTTTTGTAGGCTCAAATATGAACTTCAAAACCGTAAAAAAACAAAAAAGCTAAATATATCAAAAATTTAAAAATATAAATTTAAATCATCCTCCTTTCCGTTGAATACATAAATAAAAAATATAAACATCATGGGTATCACCGCGTCCGAAAACGCCCATACTATTAAAAATAATTTTCAAATACAGTGAATGGCATAACGGGAAAAAGGGTCAAAGTGGCCAATTCGCCATTTTTTCATCGCTTCTCTTACCCAAAAAATGTGATCAAAAAGTCACACACACTTCAAAATAGTATTAATAAAAACTAAAGATAGTCCCGCAAAAAATGAGCCCCACACAGCTCAGTAGATATAACTATAGAAAAGTTACGGGGGTCTGAATATGGTGATGTAAAAAAAAAAAAAAAGAATTTTCCCCCAAAGTTTAAATTTATTTTTTAGACATTAAAAAAAAACCTATACATATGGAATCTCTGACCCAGAGAATTAAAGGCACTGGTCAGTTTTGCTGCAACAGGAACGCAGTGGGAACAAAACCCGTGAAACGGTGCATTTTTTTTCCAATTCTACCCCATTTGGAATTTTTTTTTCCCGCTTTCCACTCGGGCAGATTGGCCATAGACCTTACAGGGAAATCTCCCGGTGGGCTGCTTGGGCCCTCCTCATGGCCAGCCAGTGGAAGTTTTTGGGGATGTATTTTGTTATGCACTGTGGTATTTGGCTGGCGGGGCCACTAAGTTCCCACTACATTGTATGCCATAATAAATGGTGGCAGTAGAAAGTACAACTTGCCACACAAAAAATATGCCCTCATACAGCTATGTGAACGGATAAATAAAAAAAGTTATGGCTCAAGGAAGATGGGGAATTAAAATTAAAACACCTCCAGTATCCTAAGACCTCTTTCACACAAGTGTGACGGATTAGGTCCGGATGCGTTCAGGGAAACTTGCACCATTTTGCAAGGAAGTTCAGTCACTTTTGTCTGGTCAGTTTTTTCCGCGCTGCTGCATTGCGTTTTTTCACAGGGCTGTGGAGTCGGTAAGCCAAAGCCTCGACTTCACAATTTCTCCTGACTCAGACTCCCTCATACATGGCGCATGTTTAAGTGATAACTTTAAACAAACTTTGCATAAATCAATAATACAGATATATTTGTAATATATGTTTTACTAGATATCTTTACTCTGAACTTTCAGTATCAGGCTTCTCAGGGTACAGCTCACTAAGGGCCTGATGTATGAAAACTGTCTAGGTCTAAGACTTTCTTTGTTGCCCATAGCAACCAATCAGAGCTCCTCTTTCATTTCTCCAGAGCACTATATGAAACGAAAGGGGAGCTCTTAATTGGTTTATATGGGCAACAAAGAAACTTCTACACCTAGACAGTTTTCATACATAAGACCCTAGGTGTTTTGCATATAGAAGCCATCAGTGCAGCTAATCTCTCCAAACATGAGCTCAGAGGAAAAGCAAACTAAGGCCCCAGTGACACATGCGCTGCGGGGCTCCGGCAGGCTGTTCCGGTGGGTGAACAGCCCGCCAGATCCATGCTGCCGCAGGTGCACGTGTGGGGCCAGAACTGCGCTCCGGCCCCATTCACTGTAATGGGGGCGGGCAGCGGATCCGGCCGCAGCACGGCAACCCCTTGTATTTTCGTTCCGGCCGCCTCTCAGCAGGGGTTGCCGTGCTGCGGCCGGATCCGCGCCCCACCCCTATTACAGTGAATGGGGCCGGAGCGCAGTTCCGGCCCCACACGTGCACCTGCGGCAGCACGGATCCGGCGGAACAGCCTGCCGGAACCCCGAGCCGCAGGTGTGAAAGAGGCCTAAAACATAAAGCAGACAGAGAGAACATGCACTGGACAATTGATTTATGCACAGTTTATTGAAAGTTTAGATATACTAAGAAATACTTGCCTTAAAGGGGTTTTCTCAGCACATTGATTCACTGGCTGACAGGTAGTTTGCACTTACTATGTCTCCTCAGGCCATGGGGGGGGGGGCCTCCAGCAGTTATTAGCATATATTAACTTACTCTGACAGAGCAGGAGGTTGTGATCTCTAACACAATTACAGGTAAAGCCGTCCTTCTCAGTCCTCGACACATTTTGCTTACTGAGGTCACTCCTGCCAATCAGATAAGTCTTTCTGGTCTGCAGGTTACCATAGAAACCTGTGTACAGTGAGAGACCTGCTGAACTGTCTATAGTTCATGACTAAAGTAAAATCTACTGACCACTGTGTTTAGAAAATGTCATCTTTTAACCATCCCTTTATGTTGAAAGCTAATCTTTGTAACTAGTGAGAAAACCCCTTTAATCCTGTTTTCTCTAGCAGATCTAAGAGGAGTGCAGCCATTCCTTCCCAGTGCCTTTTTCCTCTGATCTGTAGCAGAGGAGTTTCACTTCTGAGCATCTACATGAAGGGCAGCACACAGTCATCTCAACTGAAAGCCTAGATCCTTAGTTCAGGAATAGAACAGACATTTATAGGACATTTCATCATTTTCACAAATTCTTATGAAAATATATTCAAAACTTACTGTACTGAACTAAATGTACCAATTTATTATATATTTTAGGAGTCGGTCCATTTTATACCGACTCCAACTCCGACTCCACCAAAATGGTCACCGACTCCGACTCCACAGCCCTGGTTTTTCACACGCGTGATAAAAAATTGAAGGTTTACAAACAACATCTCAGCAATCACTTCTATGGGGCCAGGGCTGCGTGAAAAACGCAGAATATAGACATGCTGTGTTTTTCACACAACGCAGAACTGATGCGTGAAAAAAAACGCTCATGTACACAGACCCATTGAAATGAATGGGTCAGGATTCAGTGCGGGTGCTATGTGTTCACGTCACACATTGCACCTGTGTGGAAAACTTGCTTGTGTGAAAGGGGCCTAAGGGTTAAGTATGATAACATATAATGCTGCCAGACGCTCCTTGCAAAAAATGTAATATCAAAGTATTTAAAAAAGCTACAGTATTTTTCCTACTATAGGATGCATCCACACATGCAGGCAACAGAACATAGGAAAAAATATTTCATACTAATTAAAACCTTCCTGGTCTAAGGCAGTAGAGGGTCTATGAAAGACAGATACAGTAGATCTGGCCTTGCTTCCCTGTGTAGTATGGTCCATGCACTTCTGGCGATCTTGGAAAAAAGGCATAATGGGACCAGTGTTATGAAGCTGCTGCAAGGGAACTTACTCTGCATTCACATTAGGTGTTTTACTTACCTCCCAGGATCCAGAAGTGTTTTGTCAGGAAGCTGAATGCAATGTGCACATCCCGTTCACCTTCCACTCCTGCCCAGCACTGATTATGCCAGGAAGGTATAGAGAGAAATGTGAAGCTATGAATTGCTGCACAGTTCTCTTCATGTCAGAAAGATGAATGTGATGTGTAGATCAGCTTCTCCTGCTGCTCTGTACTGATCAGTAAGAACAGTGCAGCCAAGAACACCAGCACAGTGGATCCGCAAAATACATATGGCGTCTGTGTTGCATCCATTTTTTTTGGGGTGTGTGGACCCATTGAGTTCAAAGGGTCAGTGGTCTGCATTTTGTAGCCAAGAATAGGACATGTTCTATCTTTTGCGTAAAGGACATGTGGAGGCAGAAAGCACACGGATGATGTAGAGACTTTTTAGCAAGATTTTTTTTTTCTTGCTAAAATAAATTAATCTTGTTTAAACAGATTTTTAAAGGTTCCTAGTTAATACATAAAAGTCAATTTACACATATCCACTTGTACGGATTTAATATATTTACTGCTATTTGGAGAAAGAAACAAAAAAACGTTAGCTTCTTCTTCTATAGGACTCGATACAAATGAATGTCACTAAGAGCCTCTTGGTCCGTCTCTGGTCCTAAGAAGATATCTGTATCCAGTTCAATTTCTTCTACCCACTGACTTAGCTGCATATTTATCTGTAAAACACAGAAATCCGATGAGCTTGAAAATGCAGGAAAAGTGTTGAATGTAAAGAATAATTCAGAGTTAACAAAAGGGTACAGTACTTAATGTAAGTCAAGTGCGACATGTAACTCACTTGCAACTTTTCTGTGAGTTGTGTTTTTACAGCCAAATCAAAGCTCTGAAATAGTCACAGAGCAGCAAGTTGCAAAGAAGTCACACATAATTTTTGTCATGCAACTTTTCTGTGGCTTATGCTAAACATGTCGCATAAAATTCCCCAGCCTAAAAACACAGCCAAGTCACAGAAACGTCACAGGCGAATCACTTTTAAAAGTCACGTGCGACTTGCAGCACAAAATCCATCAGGTCTGGATTTTTTGTGACAGGTGCATTGTAGTCGTGGCATGATGCACCACTTACAAACATTAGATCCATTGTTGTGTGGCACGTCGTTGTGTAGCCCTAAATATTAGGCTGGGGCCACGCTGCTACATGAAAGTCACACAACATCGGCTGACAGCATATCTCATGCACAATCGCTCCATTGTAGAGCAGAAACTCTGTTCTACAATAGATGGTATTGATGTGATCCTGTGTGCAATATGCCGTCATGGCAGAGCAGTCTGACAGGAACGGGGAGCAGGATAACATCCCTCCTTCCATTTCCTGTCAGGATGATCAGCCATGACAGCATATCACACACAGGATCGCATCATCTACTGTAGAACAGAGTTTCCACTCTACAATAGATAGTAATTGAGCAAACATGCACAATATATGCTGTCAGGCTGAGCAGACTGACAGCAAAGCTCAGCATTGTGAAGTGAACGTAGTGCCAGAGCGCAGTGTAGAGAGGCCCCCGTCCCCTATAAGCAGTTCAACAAGCAGAGGCAACCCCTCCTTGTCATATTCTAGGTTGCTGGAGGCAATTTTTATACCATTGTAGGAGAACCCATTTAACCACCTAACAGTTCTGTGTGAGCTATGGGGGGCTGCTTTAGCTGCTAATATCTCCGGATTGGTAGCAGCTAGAGATATGAGCCTGGCCTTGTTTGAAAGCTGGCGGTCCAGAATGACATCATTACCACAACATCAGCAGGAGATATCTCAGTTACAAATCAAGTTGGGAAAAACACGGTAAAATCTGCATTTGCTTTCACTTTCAGCTGCATTCACTGCCATCCTCATTTCTAATAGCAATATCTTCGTAGTGAAGATAATGGTATGATTCTGGTATTGTTTGAAAGTTCGGAATGCCAGCCTCCAAACAAGACAAATCTCATATAATCTCTAGCTGCTACCAACCCAGAGATATGAGCCCTGCTGCCCATGCACTCAGGCAGAACTGTTAGGTGGTTAAAGTGACGCTATGTTCACATCTATGCCCTACTTTCTGCTCTTCTAGGACAGAAAAAAAGGCAGAGCCAGATTTGTCATGTGATAGAAGTGAACGGCACCACATAGACCATTGACTTTAATGGGATTCATCGGGATCCTATTACAATTAGGACAAGATCCGGTGCTATTTAGTATTGATTTTTTAATGGAATCTGTGACTGAGGGACCTAACAGAACCTCCGGAGTAGATGTGGACCTAGCCTTATATCTTACGTCTGACATTTTCGGTGACATAGATGTCAAGGACACATTTTTACAAAGGGTTTCTTTCAAGGAGACAAGCTCAGGATTGCCAATGAACTGAAAGCAAAGAAGAGATAGACAAGAAGAGACAAGAAGACTTGAGAGGAAATTCACAATGCCTTTAACTTTACTTCCATATTCATAGTTTTATACAAAAATAAATCAAGAAGCTGCAAGAGGCATTGGCTTTTTGCTGTATCTTCTAAGCTTAAGGTTTCATAGTAAGCATCCTTCATCCCTTCTCTCCTCTAATGGTATGTAAGAATGATGTTTATGTGACTTCAAGTCTGTGGCCCAAAGATAATCATGGATGTGTTATTTTTTCCAGAATTACAAAACCAACAACCAACCTGGAGTTTGCTGAAGGATTCCTTTAAGCTAGGTACTGTCACCACAAGGCATCCTTTCTTCCTTAAGTTTTCATACATAAATATCCAGGCCCTAGAAAGGTTGATTTTAAAATAATGTTAACGTAGAGAAAGTCAAATCTTAACATGACAGTGATGCAAACACAACAAGCTCTTCAGTGTGCAAATCTGCCAAGTTTCATGGCACAATTAATACAACATGGTAATTAGAATGGATGATGACATCGAACCTGGGCTCCCATTCCCTGCAATGTGACTGCAAGGCACATGTGAAAATATTCAGTCAAAAATCCAAGGACATGTTCTAGAGATTGAGGAGGTCACAGGACACATCCCCAACCATTGACATCTTACGTCAGAAGATGTTTACAGATGACACTTGCTTTTTAATACGTTTTCTCACAATGCAATTGGTTGTCATATTGCCAGGATATGGCGTTAAACAGGACTATCAGGATACTGGCATAGTTTTTTGGAGACCTATCAACCATAACCCTCTCCCCATCTAGCCGTTCTATTTCAATTATTTTTATTATTTGTTTTATCATAATACCTATACATCTTATCATCCAAACGCTACTTGGAGATCTTAGACACCAAACCAAGGATAACCAGAACTCAATACTGGGAAGTAAATTCAAGACTATCAAACAGCATCAAATCTTATTATATAGGAGCGATCACGTGGGACGCCACTGTAAGCTCCGCGAACCAAACGGCTTTAGAGGAGAAGGGAAAAGCGCGCGCAACGCTCCACCAGCGTCCTCGTGCTGGCAGCCGGGAGTACACAGGCTGAAGCACGGACGGAATCCACTTTAACACCGCTCCCCACGGATACCATCACTACTAAAGGAGGGGGTAATGTACTACACCATTAAATTATAAGCACTATATGGACCATAGAGACTTATAACATTTCGGAACAGCAAGTCAAGACTGCTATATATGTGACATTTATTATCTTGATTTTTTTATCTTGATTTTTTTACTCTTCTTTTTTCCTTTTGATTTTTTATTTTTTCATCCTATTTATATCAGTTCCTCATCTACTTATACTTATCTACTCATATTTATTCATACTAAAATTGTGATTTTAGAACAACCAGCGCTAGCACATGGATTTATAGCTATTCTTCCACCAATTTTAAACTAGTATAATAAACTAAACGTTTTTATTTATCTTATTTTGTCTGGGCTCTCTATATAGCTAAGACTACACATCCCTACAAAACCAACACCATATATCAAACGATATGCTCATACAAAACTGTTATTAAATTTGAAATATAAACATATTGCACCATTCATTTAGTTTATATTATATTATCTACTAATTCTCCACAACTATACTACCAGATAAAGGGTGTGCTCATCCCAAACATTGTATCAAGCCATATTGCCAGGATATGCCATCACTTTCTGAATGGCAGAGATCCAACTTACAGAACCACTAATGATCCTAAAAATAAGTGGGCCACATTGCTGGAGTAATGTTAGACTTACACTTCCCAATATTCAATTATCGGGAACGAACGTTCTTACATATGCTCGTTCATCAGGCGAAACAATTGTTGTAGACACCTAAATTATCATTTCAAGGCAGCAGATTGTGCTGTGTAAATGGCACTCTGCTGACCAGTAACAATGTTGAGCGATCACAGTAGCCATCGCTCATCCTCATACTGTGGAGGTGATCACTGCACTTAAAGGCTATGTACACCTTTGGAGAAAATTTTTGTTTATGATTGCATTGTACTCATTTTTGGCTAAAAAAACATATTTTCAATTGGCCTTTATTTAAAAAATATTGAGCCATTCGGTCACAAAGGGTTAACTGTTTTTCTAACTGTGTGACTGGTACTTTCACTTTGTGCCGATCATCTAATAACAATAACCCTTATCTCTAAACTACTAAGAGGTCATAAACACTTATTTAAGCCACATTCGTATCAGTAAGATAAGGATTGAGCTTCAATGAGTGTTCATAAGGTCAGGGATAAGGAGTCTGTCTGCTACCCAGATGACGGAATAGACAGAAATTCCATAGGCAGCTGGTAGAGCATCTCAGTTCTGTACACAAAAAAGGATTCCATATTTTTAATAAAGACTAATTGAAAAAATGATTTTTACCTCAAAATAAGTACAATGCAATAATAAAAAAATAGCCCCCAAAGGTGTACATAGCCTTTAAATGCAGCGCTTCATCTCCACTAACAGGCAGGCAATTGTCGGGAAGGAAGTGTTCAAAAATTGTCTGCTCATCAATGCAGTATAAATCAGCCTTTAGAACTACAATTCTTTCATTTTTTCCCTTCACAGAGGGTGGGCACAAGCACCGATGCAGGGAAAATTGTAAAGAGATCAGAATACTAAACAAGTGCTCCCCCTTCATTCTCTGGATCGGTGTGGGTCCCACAGGTCCTAGCAATCTGTCACAACATTTACTTGTGGGAATATCAATTTAAGTTATGGAAAAACAACTGTAAAGATATAATAGTGCAGGGATGGCCAACCTGTGGCTCTCTCCTGCTGTAGGCTGATAGCTGTAGGCAGTGTGGGCATGCTGGCAGTTGTAGTTGTAGCAACAGCTGGAGAGCCTCAGGTTGGCTATCTCTGTAATACAGCCTTATATTTTTTAAGCTGTATAAGTTTTTTTTTAGAATTTTTTAAACAAAACATCAGCTTTTCAGACCGACATTGCATGTGCAGTAATGACAGGGAGTTTTCACCACTGAAAGCAGTCAATTATGGCAAATATTGTCTATCACAATTAACCCCCTGTTTTGCCAGAGTGGAGCTCCAGCAGTGGGAAACGTAGCTAACGAGGGGGGGGGGCTGCTTTAGAGGCTGCTACCTCCTAAATGGTAGCAGCTAGAAACATGCACCTGATCTTGTTCAAAAGCAGACATTCCAAGCTTTCAGACAATACCAAAATGACAGCAATGTGTTCAGAACAGAGAACGATATCACTGATAGAAATCGGGATGCTGTAAATGCAGCTGAAAATGAAAGTAAAAACAGGTTTTACTCGCGATTATTCCCGACTTGATTTATAACAGTGATTTCTCCTTTGTTGCTTGGACTTCAGCTGTCATTTTGGTCTTGTATGAAAGCCTGGACTGTCATCTTTCAGGCAAGACCAAATGTTTCTAGCTGCTACCATTGAGGAGATATCACCATCTAAAGCAGCCCTCCCCCTCCAGTTAGCTACTTTTCACACTGCCTGAGCTGGACTCGGGCAAAACAGTTAGGTGGTTAAGGCCATGTTCACATCAGTGTTAGCAATTTCCATTGTTCTGCTCCGTTATAGGAGCAGAACAACGAAAATAACCGAAATGCTGAATTCAGCACATAACCAACATGAACAGAGCCAAAAAGACCCCACTGACTATAATGAGATCCGTTCAGTTTCCATTTGTGTGTCCGCTTTTTTAATGGGAATAAAGTCCTGTATGCATTATCTTTTTGTCTGCTCTTTTTTGGCGCTGAAAAATAGTGTAATAACTGTAATAAACAAAAAAGAATAATATGAAGGAATAACACTTGCTGTCATAGAGTTGCAGTGCCACTTGAGCTGCAATACCAAGCACAGACGATATCTAATGGACGGTACTGTGCTTGGTAAGATGCGAGTAGGAGCTGCGGCCTCCTCATACAGCTGATCGGGGAGGGTGCCAGGAGTCATACCGCCACCGATCGGATATTGATGACCTATCCTGATGATAAGTCATCAAACTTAATCACCCGGACAACGCCTTTAAGCAGAGCACAGATCTCACTGATTGGCACTCAAGTCAAGCCCCTTCCTGCATCATCTCAGGAGCCAAAAAAGGGGAGATTGTCAAAGCTCTCAGTCTACATCCTCTCGTCTGCCTCTTTGCTTGGCTTCTGGAGCATAAACAGGTAAGACTGTTACAGCTCAAATATATAACCTCTTGAGGACCCAGAATGCTAGAGCATCTCATGCAGAGCATCATTCTTGTCCCGGTAATGAATTCTCCCTATATGCCAAAAATGAAAGGTCTTGTCAGCCTGACCCAGTTAAAATGCTAAATATATAACACATTCTATAAAATAGTATAGTAAGTATAGTTAAGTAAACTGCTTACTTTATTTGTTCCTCTTTGCTCAGGAAGTATTCAAACACATTATTTAGTACAACCACATCGGCTTGGTGAAGAAGGGTCTTCTGACTGCAAATATCTGAATGGTTAACCTGCATGAAGAAATAGAAGACAAGAATACTCAGAAACATGTACCAGAAATGCATTCTGACATACAGGATTCAGCTGAGCTAAGGCTACTAACAAGAAGAAGCCTTCCAAAGAAACTTCGCTTAGAGAATGGCGAGCGGTCCCCTGGACATGGATGACAATGGAGAAAAGAAAGATAAATGAAAAGAATAAAACAGCAGCCCATAAAAGGATAATTCCGGCCATTCCACCCCTCACGTGTTATGGTCAATGTTTAATATTAGACAAAAGGAGGGGGCTCCCTCTGTCGCCCTATCGCCCAGAAGTATTGCAGTATTACATCAGTGATCCAGACGATATTCATTCAAGTTCCCTAGTGGTAATATATATAATTAGTATTACCACATTTGTAAGTACCAAACCAGGCTGCGATCTTAAAGGGCCAAGTGCACATGCAACAGGTCAGCCAGTTTCATAGGTACAAATCTGCTAACAGATCCCCATAAAATGGATTGTTCAGAATAACAAAAATATGGCTGCTTTCTAACAAAAACAGTGCCACACTTGTCCACAGGTTATGTGTGTTATTGCAGTTTAGCTCCATTCACTTTAATGGGACTGAACTGCAATACCAGACGCAAACCAGAAACATAAGAAGGTGTAACGGGGTTGTCTGAGCTAGACAAAAAAAAAGAACAAAAATTTCTAAGGAAGGGGTAAGGGGGGTGATGTTATAAAATAAGAAAGGAAGCATTACCTAAAGGCTATGGACACCTTTAGGGCCATTTTTTTTATTATTGCATTGTACTCATTTTGAGCTAAAAATATTTTTTCAGTTGGGCGTTATGAAAAATGTTCAGCCTTGAGATTCCCTAGCACCAGGCTCTGTGGTTATACTGTTTCCCGTCATTGAACTCAGCTGAGGGCTCCTTATCTCTGATCTGATCTCATAAACACTCACTAGAGCTCAGTTCTTATCTCACTGATAAGAATATGGCTTAATTAAGTGTTTTTGAGCTGTCAGTGGTTCAAAGATAAGGGATATACATTATGTACAGATAACATAAAATTAAGATACTAACAGCTAGACAAAGAGTTTAACCCTTTATGCTGAAAATTGCTGAAAATTCCACAGACCAATTGAAAAAAGGATTTTTAGCCCAAAACAACTAAAATGCAGTCATATAAAAAATATGCCTCAGAAAGTGTACATAGCATTTATTCCAGCTACACCACTCTTAGCTGCAGTGGTGACATAGCCGTATATCCACGCTGAAGCCAGTTATTGGCTGCAGTAGTTATAATTGGGTATAAAGACACGTCAGCATTGCAGCCAAGTAAATAGTTGAGACATGGAACATGGGATGTCATTTTATGTTGGCCGCCATGCTCCATATATATAGAGGAAAAAATAAAAAGGGAATCACGGGACGCTGGAACAACTTATTCAAAATAAATGATATGAAAGTTGATATAAAAAAAGATGTCCAAGGATAAAAGATACAACGTGTTTTGGAGATGGATTGTCACCTTCCTCAGGTGTCTA
This sequence comes from Rhinella marina, assembly GCA_900303285.1. Taxonomy (NCBI): domain Eukaryota; kingdom Metazoa; phylum Chordata; class Amphibia; order Anura; family Bufonidae; genus Rhinella; species Rhinella marina. The sequence goes on along the minus strand of ONZH01006574.1, from coordinate 84,544 downwards.
TAACTGACTTACCTGAATTCTGTCAGAAAAATGATACTTAGTTATGATTTTCTCTTGCAGCTCACAGAATTCAGCATTGATTTCTATTCCTTGCAATTTACTGGCTAAACTGTAAACATAACCCTAAAATGGAAAAAAGACATAAAATGGCATAGCATGAATAACTTTAGTGTAATGTATTTTTGAAAATAAATACTGTATTTTCGAAGGAAGTATATATAGCGTATTTCCAGGTTCTTTTTGGGTGAAATACAGTGTGATATTCTGCATATAGTAATGAACGATACTGACTGCAATACAGATCTGTACAGCACAATATAATATAACTAAGAGCACTGCCCCACAGAAGATTGCAGACACATCCCAGACATACCTGTGTGCACTGTGTGTGTGTATATTACATGTCACATCCCAGACATACCTGTGTGCACTGTGTGTGTGTATTACATGTCACATCCCAGACATACCTGTGTGCACTGTGTGTGTGTATTACATGTCACATCCCAGACATACCTGTGTGCACTGTGTGTGTGTATTACATGTCACATCCCAGATATACCTGTGTGCACTGTGTGTCTGTATTACATGTCACATCCCAGACATACCTGTGTGCACTGTGTGTCTGTATTACATGTCACATCCCAGACATACCTGTGTGCACTGTGTGTGTGTATTACATGTCACATCCCAGACATACCTGTGTGCACTGTGTGTGTGTATTACATGTCACATCCCAGACATACCTGTGTGCACTGTGTGTGTATATTATATGTCACATCCCAGACATACCTGTGTGCACTGTGTGTGTATATTATATGTCACATCCCAGACATACCTGTGTGCACTGTGTGTCTGTATTACATGTCACATCCCAGACATACCTGTGTGCACTGTGTGTGTCTGTATTACATGTCACATCCCAGACATACCTGTGTGCACTGTGTGTATTACATGTCACATCCCAGACATACCTGTGTGCACTGTGTGTGTATTACATGTCACATCCCAGACATACCTGTGTGCACTGTGTGTGTGTATTACATGTCACATCCCAGACATATCTGTGTGCACTGTGTGTCTGTATTACATGTCACATCCCAGACATACCTGTGTGCACTGTGTGTCTGTATTACATGTCACATCCCAGATATACCTGTGTGCACTGTGTGTCTGTATTACATGTCACATCCCAGACATACCTGTGTGCACTGTGTGTGTCTGTATTACATGTCACATCCCAGACATACCTGTGTGCACTGTGTGTATTACATGTCACATCCCAGACATACCTGTGTGCACTGTGTGTGTATTACATGTCACATCCCAGACATACCTGTGTGCACTGTGTGTGTGTATTACATGTCACATCCCAGACATATCTGTGTGCACTGTGTGTCTGTATTACATGTCACATCCCAGACATACCTGTGTGCACTGTGTGTCTGTATTACATGTCACATCCCAGATATACCTGTGTGCACTGTGTGTCTGTATTACATGTCACATCCCAGACATACCTGTGTGCACTGTGTGTGTCTGTATTACATGTCACATCCCAGACATACCTGTGTGCACTGTGTGTATTACATGTCACATCCCAGACATACCTGTGTGCACTGTGTGTCTGTATTACATGTCACATCCCAGACATACCTGTGTGCACTGTGTGTGTGTATTACATGTCACATCCCAGACATACCTGTGTGCACTGTGTGTGTGTATTACATGTCACATCCCAGACATACCTGTGTGCACTGTGTGTGTGTATTACATGTCACATCCCAGACATACCTGTGTGCACTGTGTGTGTATATTATATGTCACATCCCAGACATACCTGTGTGCACTGTGTGTCTGTATTACATGTCACATCCCAGACATATCTGTGTGCACTGTGTGTCTGTATTACATGTCACATCCCAGACATACCTGTGTGCACTGTGTGTCTGTATTACATGTCACATCCCAGATATACCTGTGTGCACTGTGTGTCTGTATTACATGTCACATCCCAGACATACCTGTGTGCACTGTGTGTATTACATGTCACATCCCAGACATACCTGTGTGCACTGTGTGTATTACATGTCACATCCCAGACATACCTGTGTGCACTGTGTGTCTGTATTACATGTCACATCCCAGACATACCTGTGTGCACTGTGTGTCTGTATTACATGTCACATCCCAGACATACCTGTGCACTGTGGTCTGTATACATGTCACATCCCAGACATACCTGTGTGCACTGTGTGTGTGTATTACATGTCACATCCCAGACATACCTGTGTGCACTGTGTGTGTATATTATATGTCACATCCCAGACATACCTGTGTGCACTGTGTGTCTGTATTACATGTCACATCCCAGACATATCTGTGTGCACTGTGTGTCTGTATTACATGTCACATCCCAGACATACCTGTGTGCACTGTGTGTCTGTATTACATGTTACATCCCAGACATACCTGTGTGCACTGTGTGTCTGTATTACATGTCACATCCCAGACATACCTGTGTGCACTGTGTCTGTATTACATGTCACATCCCAGACATACCTGTGTGCACTGTGTGTCTGTATTACATGTCACATCCCAGACATACCTGTGTGCACTGTCTGTCTGTATTACATGTTACATTCCAGACATACCTGTGTGCACTGTGTGTCTGTATTACATGTTACATCCCAGACATACCTGTGTGCACTGTGTGTCTGTATTACATGTAAAATCCCAGACATACCTGTGTGCACTGTGTCTGTATTACATGTCACATCCCATACATACCTGTGTGCACTGTGTGTCTGTATTACATGTCACATCCCAGACATACCTGTGTGCACTGTGTGTCTGTACTACATGTCACATCCCAGACATACCTGTGTGCACTGTGTGTCTGTATTACATGTCACATCCCAGACATACCTGTGTGCACTGTGTGTCTGTATTACATGTCACATCCCAGACATACCTGTGTGCACTGTGTGTCTGTATTACATGTCACATCCCAGACATACCTGTGTGCACTGTGTGTCTGTATTACATGTCACATCCCAGACATACCTGTGTGCACTGTGTGTGTATTACATGTCACATCCCAGACATACCTGTGTGCACTGTGTGTCTGTATTACATGTCACATCCCAGACATACCTGTGTGCACTGTGTGTGTGTGTATTACATGTCACATCCCAGACATACCTGTGTGCACTGTGTGTCTGTATTACATGTCACATCCCAGACATACCTGTGTGCACTGTGTGTCTGTATTACATGTCACATCCCAGACATACCTGTGTGCACTGTGTGTCTGTATACATGTCACATCCCAGACATACCTGTGTGCACTGTATGTCTGTATTACATGTCACATCCAGATATACCTGTGTGCACTGTGTGTCTGTAATTACATGTCACATCCCAGACATACTGTGTGCACTGTGTGTCTGTATTACATGTCACATCCCAACATACCTGTGTGCACTGTGTGTCTGTATTACATGTCACATCCCAGATATACCTGTGTGCACTGTGTGTCTGTATTACATGTCACATCCCAGACATATCCTGTGTGCACTGTGGTGTATTACATGTCACATCCCAGACATACCTGTGTGCACTGTGTGTGATTACATGTCACATCCCAGATATACCTGTGTGCACTGTGTGTCTGTATTACATGTCACATCCCAGACATACCTGTGTGCACTGTGTGTGTCTGTATTACATGTCACATCCCAGACATACCTGTGTGCACTGTGTGTATTACATGTCACATCCCAGACATACCTGTGTGCACTGTGTGTGTATTACATGTCACATCCCAGACATACCTGTGTGCACTGTGTGTGTGTATTACATGTCACATCCCAGACATATCTGTGTGCACTGTGTGTCTGTATTACATGTCACATCCCAGACATACCTGTGTGCACTGTGTGTCTGTATTACATGTCACATCCCAGATATACCTGTGTGCACTGTGTGTCTGTATTACATGTCACATCCCAGACATACCTGTGTGCACTGTGTGTGTCTGTATTACATGTCACATCCCAGACATACCTGTGTGCACTGTGTGTATTACATGTCACATCCCAGACATACCTGTGTGCACTGTGTGTCTGTATTACATGTCACATCCCAGACATACCTGTGTGCACTGTGTGTGTGTATTACATGTCACATCCCAGACATACCTGTGTGCACTGTGTGTGTGTATTACATGTCACATCCCAGACATACCTGTGTGCACTGTGTGTGTGTATTACATGTCACATCCCAGACATACCTGTGTGCACTGTGTGTGTATATTATATGTCACATCCCAGACATACCTGTGTGCACTGTGTGTCTGTATTACATGTCACATCCCAGACATATCTGTGTGCACTGTGTGTCTGTATTACATGTCACATCCCAGACATACCTGTGTGCACTGTGTGTCTGTATTACATGTCACATCCCAGATATACCTGTGTGCACTGTGTGTCTGTATTACATGTCACATCCCAGACATACCTGTGTGCACTGTGTGTATTACATGTCACATCCCAGACATACCTGTGTGCACTGTGTGTATTACATGTCACATCCCAGACATACCTGTGTGCACTGTGTGTCTGTATTACATGTCACATCCCAGACATACCTGTGTGCACTGTGTGTCTGTATTACATGTCACATCCCAGACATACCTGTGTGCACTGTGTGTCTGTATTACATGTTACATCCCAGACATACCTGTGTGCACTGTGTGTCTGTATTACATGTCACATCCCAGACATACCTGTGTGCACTGTGTCTGTATTACATGTCACATCCCAGACATACCTGTGTGCACTGTGTGTCTGTATTACATGTCACATCCCAGACATACCTGTGTGCACTGTCTGTCTGTATTACATGTTACATCCCAGACATACCTGTGTGCACTGTGTGTCTGTATTACATGTTACATCCCAGACATACCTGTGTGCACTGTGTGTCTGTATTACATGTAAAATCCAAGACATACCTGTGTGCACTGTGTCTGTATTACATGTCACATCCCATACATACCTGTGTGCACTGTGTGTCTGTATTACATGTCACATCCCAGACATACCTGTGTGCACTGTGTGTCTGTACTACATGTCACATCCCAGACATACCTGTGTGCACTGTGTGTCTGTATTACATGTCACATCCCAGACATACCTGTGTGCACTGTGTGTCTGTATTACATGTCACATCCCAGACATACCTGTGTGCACTGTGTGTCTGTATTACATGTCACATCCCAGACATACCTGTGTGCACTGTGTGTCTGTATTACATGTCACATCCCAGACATACCTGTGTGCACTGTGTGTCTGTATTACATGTCACATCCCAGACATACCTGTGTGCACTGTGTGTCTGTATTACATGTCACATCCCAGACATACCTGTGTGCACTGTGTGTGTGTGTATTACATGTCACATCCCAGACATACCTGTGTGCACTGTGTGTCTGTATTACATGTCACATCCCAGACATACCTGTGTGCACTGTGTGTCTGTATTACATGTCACATCCCAGACATACCTGTGTGCACTGTGTGTCTGTATTACATGTCACATCCCAGACATACCTGTGTGCACTGTATGTCTGTATTACATGTCACATCCCAGATATACCTGTGTGCACTGTGTGTCTGTATTACATGTCACATCCCAGACATATCTGTGTGCACTGTGTGTCTGTATTACATGTCACATCCCAGACATACCTGTGTGCACTGTGTGTCTGTATTACATGTCACATCCCAGATATACCTGTGTGCACTGTGTGTCTGTATTACATGTCACATCCCAGACATACCTGTGTGCACTGTGTGTATTACATGTCACATCCCAGACATACCTGTGTGCACTGTGTGTATTACATGTCACATCCCAGACATATCTGTGTGCACTGTGTGTCTGTATTACATGTCACATCCCAGACATACCTGTGTGCACTGTGTGTCTGTATTACATGTCACATCCCAGATATACCTGTGTGCACTGTGTGTCTGTATTACATGTCACATCCCAGACATACCTGTGTGCACTGTGTGTGTCTGTATTACATGTCACATCCCAGACATACCTGTGTGCACTGTGTGTATTACATGTCACATCCCAGACATACCTGTGTGCACTGTGTGTGTATTACATGTCACATCCCAGACATACCTGTGTGCACTGTGTGTGTGTATTACATGTCACATCCCAGACATATCTGTGTGCACTGTGTGTCTGTATTACATGTCACATCCCAGACATACCTGTGTGCACTGTGTGTCTGTATTACATGTCACATCCCAGATATACCTGTGTGCACTGTGTGTCTGTATTACATGTCACATCCCAGACATACCTGTGTGCACTGTGTGTGTCTGTATTACATGTCACATCCCAGACATACCTGTGTGCACTGTGTGTATTACATGTCACATCCCAGACATACCTGTGTGCACTGTGTGTCTGTATTACATGTCACATCCCAGACATACCTGTGTGCACTGTGTGTGTGTATTACATGTCACATCCCAGACATACCTGTGTGCACTGTGTGTGTGTATTACATGTCACATCCCAGACATACCTGTGTGCACTGTGTGTGTGTATTACATGTCACATCCCAGACATACCTGTGTGCACTGTGTGTGTATATTATATGTCACATCCCAGACATACCTGTGTGCACTGTGTGTCTGTATTACATGTCACATCCCAGACATATCTGTGTGCACTGTGTGTCTGTATTACATGTCACATCCCAGACATACCTGTGTGCACTGTGTGTCTGTATTACATGTCACATCCCAGATATACCTGTGTGCACTGTGTGTCTGTATTACATGTCACATCCCAGACATACCTGTGTGCACTGTGTGTATTACATGTCACATCCCAGACATACCTGTGTGCACTGTGTGTATTACATGTCACATCCCAGACATACCTGTGTGCACTGTGTGTCTGTATTACATGTCACATCCCAGACATACCTGTGTGCACTGTGTGTCTGTATTACATGTCACATCCCAGACATACCTGTGTGCACTGTGTGTCTGTATTACATGTTACATCCCAGACATACCTGTGTGCACTGTGTGTCTGTATTACATGTCACATCCCAGACATACCTGTGTGCACTGTGTCTGTATTACATGTCACATCCCAGACATACCTGTGTGCACTGTGTGTCTGTATTACATGTCACATCCCAGACATACCTGTGTGCACTGTCTGTCTGTATTACATGTTACATCCCAGACATACCTGTGTGCACTGTGTGTGTATATTATATGTCACATCCCAGACATACCTGTGTGCACTGTGTGTCTGTATTACATGTCACATCCCAGACATATCTGTGTGCACTGTGTGTCTGTATTACATGTCACATCCCAGACATACCTGTGTGCACTGTGTGTCTGTATTACATGTCACATCCCAGATATACCTGTGTGCACTGTGTGTCTGTATTACATGTCACATCCCAGACATACCTGTGTGCACTGTGTGTATACATGTCACATCCCAGACATACCTGTGTGCACTGTGTGTATTACATGTCACATCCCAGACATACCTGTGTGCACTGTGTGTCTGTATTACATGTCACATCCCAGACATACCTGTGTGCACTGTGTGTCTGTATTACATGTCACATCCCAGACATACCTGTGTGCACTGTGTGTCTGTATTACATGTTACATCCCAGACATACCTGTGTGCACTGTGTGTCTGTATTACATGTCACATCCCAGACATACCTGTGTGCACTGTGTCTGTATTACATGTCACATCCCAGACATACCTGTGTGCACTGTGTGTCTGTATTACATGTCACATCCCAGACATACCTGTGTGCACTGTCTGTCTGTATTACATGTTACATCCCAGACATACCTGTGTGCACTGTGTGTGTGTGTATTACATGTCACATCCCAGACATACCTGTGTGCACTGTGTGTCTGTATTACATGTCACATCCCAGACATACCTGTGTGCACTGTGTGTGTGTGTATTACATGTCACATCCCAGACATACCTGTGTGCACTGTGTGTCTGTATTACATGTCACATCCCAGACATACCTGTGTGCACTGTGTGTCTGTATTACATGTCACATCCCAGACATACCTGTGTGCACTGTGTGTCTGTATTACATGTCACATCCCAGACATACCTGTGTGCACTGTATGTCTGTATTACATGTCACATCCCAGATATACCTGTGTGCACTGTGTGTCTGTATTACATGTCACATCCCAGACATACCTGTGTGCACTGTGTGTCTGTATTACATGTCACATCCCAGACATACCTGTGTGCACTGTGTGTCTGTATTACATGTCACATCCCAGATATACCTGTGTGTACTGTGTCTGTATTACATGTCACATCCCAGACATACCTGTGTGCACTGTGTGTGTATTACATGTCACATCCCAGACATACCTGTGTGCACTGTGTGTGTCTGTATTACATGTCACATCCCAGACATACCTGTGTGCACTGTGTGTGTCTGTATTACATGTCACATCCCAGACATACCTGTGTGCACTGTGTGTGTATTACATGTCACATCCCAGACATACCTGTGTGCACTGTGTGTGTGTATTACATGTCACATCCCAGACATATCTGTGTGCACTGTGTGTCTGTATTACATGTCACATCCCAGACATACCTGTGTGCACTGTGTGTCTGTATTACATGTCACATCCCAGACATACCTGTGTGCACTGTGTGTCTGTATTACATGTTACATCCCAGACATACCTGTGTGCACTGTGTGTCTGTATTACATGTCACATCCCAGACATACCTGTGTGCACTGTGTGTCTGTATTACATGTTACATCCCAGACATACCTGTGTGCACTGTGTGTCTGTATTACATGTCACATCCCAGACATACCTGTGTGCACTGTGTCTGTATTACATGTCACATCCCAGACATATCTGTGTGCACTGTGTGTCTGTATTACATGTCACATCCTAGACATACCTGTGTGCACTGTGTGTGTGTATTACATGTCACATCCCAGACATACCTATGTGCACTGTGTGTCTGTATTACATGTCACATCCCAGACATACCTGTGTGCACTGTGTGTCTGTATTATATGTCACATCCCAGACATACCTGTGTGCACTGTGTCTGTATTACATGTCACATCCCAGACATACCTGTGTGCACTGTGTGTCTGTATTACATGTCACATCCCAGACATACCTGTGTGCACTGTGTGTCTGTATTATATGTCACATCCCAGACATACCTGTGTGCACTGTGTCTGTATTACATGTCACATCCCAGACATACCTGTGTGCACTGTGTGTCTGTATTACATGTCACATCCCAGACATACCTGTGTGCACTGTGTGTCTGTATTACATGTCACATCTCAGACATACCTGTGTGCACTGTGTGTCTGTATTACATGTCACATCCCAGACATACCTGTGTGCACTGTGTGTCTGTATTACATGTCACATCCCAGACATACCTGTGTGCACTGTGTGTCTGTATTACATGTCACATCCCAGACATACCTGTGTGCACTGTGTCTGTATTACATGTCCAGGAAAAGCACTTTTATTCTGCAGGAAAACAGCTCCCAAGTGCCCAGCTGAAAGTGTAAGTCCTCGGAACGCTGCTGCACGTGGCAGCGTTTCTTAGCCTAGTATTGTGTACCTCCAATTGTGCTCCTGATGAAGTGTTAAATACACGCAGAAACGCGTTGAGCCTGAATGTGAGAGGGCAAGCGCAGGTGTGCTTAGGAGATGTGGGCATACCAAGCATGTACTAGTGCTCACTGAGGTTAGGAGAGCGGATCTAGAAAAGACAGTTTTTACTGACATTACTGCTTCCATAGGCATAGCCCTATCCGCCTGGCACTAATGGGGCTTATTAGGTGATATGAACAGAGATGTGACAAAATATGGGTCATGTGATATGTTGACTTGGTTACTCTGCAATATCACGCCCCTTTGCCATTTTGTGTGGGTTACAAACTCATATAGTGGACTGTTGCAAATCGTGCCTTTCCCTATAAAATCCCACATGGTCTTTTCACGAGGGAATAATATCTTTTGATATCCCCATATTTTATATCATCGTTTTTGTTGAATAAAATTTAATTGTTTTGTTTGATTTTAGCGTTCCATACCTATATTTGTTTATTCAATTAGGAACGCATACCTTTCCATAGACCAAGTGGTTATTGTGCAAGGATAACTGTAACCCCAATGTTTCAAATGGATTTCCCAAAACAGTAAGTGATGGTATATCGTTTGGATTGCCAGGACCCCCATGATACTCTGAAATATCATTTCTCATACACAGAGACTCTGTCAGCCACTCCCTATGCAGGGAACTACATTACAGCCCCATTCACTTGAATTGGGCCGTGTTGCATTTCATTGCACAGCAAGACCCTGGGATCACCACTAGGCAAAAAATAAGATGAGGGCACCTTGACGTCAGGCCTCACCTCACCCTTCATAAAGTTATGGTGTTAAGGAAGACATAATCTGTCTTCAAGAAGGTCAGGTCAGTTGTCCAAATTAAAATCATATGCCATAGCATTGTTAGAATGGAATATCCATCTAATCTCATGTCCTACCGCATATAGCACTGCTCCAAGCCTTGAGCCCACATCCAATAAAGTCTTCCCACTCAGATCTGGTAAGGCATGCTGGAAAAGAAACTTGAGTTCCAAAATGGAGAAAGAATGTGAAAGAAAATCTGCAAATGAAAAAAGTCGCAGGTAAGGTACCAATATGCTCATTACAATATTGTCTATATGAAAGTACAGATGTAGCAAAGCTCACCACACACTGGACATTTATTTAAAAAAAAAAACGCACAGTTCTCATTAAGTGTACAATAATAATACACCAAAAAAACTTTTGTGCAAGTACGATCTTTTCAAAACAATAGTTAAAGGGGTATTCCGGTTACCATAAATATAACTTATGTTTTAGACTAATTCATCATCAATCATTACCTAATATAATGTCTATTTCACATATTTACTGTTCAGTAGTTATAAAAGTAGTTTTCTTCCCCTGCTACCCACTGTGTTCCTCATTAGTTACCATGGCACCGACCTGTAGTTCTGAGCCTTTGTCAGGTCAGGCATGCTCAGTGTGTTGCTATCAATTCTCTAGCTAAATGTTAGTGTGCTGCAGCTTACTGAGTAGAGGGGGCGTGTCTGCACTGTGATATCAGGCAGCCAATCAGTAATCATCAACACTCATGAACAAGCACAAACTCACAGCAGGAAAGCTAAGGATTGTGGAGATTGTAGTTTTGTGAGGGAAGATCAGGAGCCATGATACTCTCAGTGGGCTGCAGACTCACACAGGAGCTAGACAAATGGATTGTGAGGTAAAATGAAGCTCTGGTTATATGTATAGGTATGGGTTCCGGTTGGGGCACAGTTTGCAGCCTTAATGCAGTTTATAAAAAACTAAGTTACTTTACCAGAATACCCCTTTAATTTGTATGTCCAGAGAAGGAAGGAAGCAAACCTATGGACTCCAATAAAATTGTATTCCTTACTTCTTGAACTGCATATGTCTATTTAATTTGTCTTAGAAAATGCATGATAAAACATCAAGTATAGCCCCTAACTGGACAAACTCTGTCCATATGCCATACTGAGCATTGCTGTTGAAAAGAGGCTTCTGCACTGGAGCTCTTGGTGCTCATTCAATGCGATATTAAAACGTGTTCTACCAATATTTACAGCGACTGAGGTTGCCTGACTGCGCAGGCGCAACCCATGTACATCGCAGGTTGTAACTGGGCTAGGATCATGTGCCAAATGTACAGCATGTGATCCAGCAACCTAATTACACCAGGGGGCGCAGCACTGGGCCGGTAGGAATATTTTCAACATAATCACTGTTAAAGAAAAAAAAAACAATTTGCAGATTGTTATGTATATCACAGCCGGACAACAACTGCTCTGGGGGCAATCTCCCCGACTCAGTTTCTTTATCGCAAACAATAGTTGGGCAGTTATACAGTGTAATATGAGGTTACACCAATCATTTTCATTGTAATACAAATTCATACATTACTGAGAAACAACTTATATTGCTGCCTCAAATGCATGTTTGGAGAGAATATGGGAAAATACAACATTTAGATAAAAATGGATACATAAGTGGACATCTGAAAGATGTAGGGGAGACAGTTTCCACCACAAACATACAGACCTTGAAAGGCAAAAATTCATTGAATTAATGGAGTAATTTATGTCACGTTTCCAGAAACACTTTGGGGATCATTTATTAAGATACCGGTCTTAATAACCCCTGCGCTGGCGGTGTATCTGCCAGAGTTATAAAGAGGCGCCAGCCTCTACATAACGTCTGCGTATCCACCGCTGGTCTAAATCTACGCCAGCTTCCTTGCTGTCATAGATTTAGAACATTTTCTACGCCTAAGGCTACTTTCACACTAGCGTTACTATTTTCTGGTATTGAGATCCGGCATAGGGTCTCAATACTGGAAAAAAACGCTTCCATTTTGACTCCATTCATTGTCAGTGGGGACAAAACGTAACTGAACAGAACAGAGTGCTTCAAAATGCATTCCGTTCTTTTCTCATACCGGAGAGCAAGCCGCAAAATGCAAGTCAATGGGGACAGATCCGTTTTCTCTGAAACAACCTGACACAATAGAAAACGGATCCGTCCCCCACTGACTTTCAATGGAGTTCATGACGGATCCGTCTTGGTTATGTTAAAGATAATACAACCGGATCCGTTCATAACGGATGCAGATAGTTGTGTTACCAGTAACGGAAGCGTTTTTGCTGAAACAAAACACTAGTGTGAAAGTAGCCTTAGCCAGTGCATAGGAAAATGATAAATGAGAGGGGCCTGACAGACCGTCCCCTTCCCCGCCCACACCACGCCCCCTTTTTTAGACCTGGCATGAGCGGGGAAAAGTCCCAGAACCTTTGTGCTGCATTCTGCGACAGATATACGCCAGAAAACTAGCGTATATCAGTTAGTAAATGGCCCCCTTTATCTCTAATCTTGTACCTGCAGATAAATGCCATTTAACCTTGGATTTTTTTCTTGTATTAAACTTAAAGGGAACCTGTCATCACCGAAACACCCCCTGAACTAGAGTAAGTGTTGTATAGTGTAAGTGATACTGAATCCGAATATGTAAGTTTTATCTTCATACTCACTTCCATTCTGACGCTGTGCTCCCACAAACTTGCAGTAAAATGCACTCACTGGACTCTTCTTTGAGTCCTCTCCATTATGTGAGTGAGCACCGGAGTCCAGTGAGTGCATTTTACTGCTGATTTGTGGGAGCACAACATCAGAATGCAAGTGAGTACGAAGATAAAAATTACATGTTCGGATTCAGCATCACTTACACTATACAACGCTTACTCTAGTTCAGGGGGTGTTTCGGAGATGACAGGTTCCCTTTAAGTCAATTTACTAATATTTTTTTGTTAATCACACATAAATGAAACCAGACAAAATGGAGACTGACAAAATGGCAAATTACACACAGGACCTCTGTTCTCACGATCAAGCACTTCTCACAAGTGTGAGACGGAGCGCTATCGGAAGTCATTCCTTTCTGCTGCTGTTAGGCTTTACAACCAAGACTGACCCAAGCGGAGATAGACTGCACTCATCGCCTAACGGGATCCTGTGGATATCTTTCCATCCAGAGACTGAATTTTTTTTAAGCAGAGATATCTATATCCCTTATTTTTTACTTTTTATCTGAACCCTGCACTGTAATGCCTTTATTTTGTAGTTTTTGTACTCTCTGTGCTGCTGTAACACTGTGAATTTCCTCATGGTGGGACTATTAAAGGATTATCTTATCCCCTATCCAACCCCTTTGACTAGAATATTACATTATTTTTCTTATGGGAATACACTAGTACTTAACCCTTAGGATATCAGAGGTTTTTTTTTTCATTTTTGCGGTTTCATTTTTCTTCCCTATCTTCCTTGAGCCCTAACCTTTTTATACTTTTGTTCACTTATTTTTTGCGGGACAAGTTGTACTTTCTAATGCCACCATTAATCATGGCATACAATGTAGTGGGAAGCAGTAAAAATATTCCAAATTGGGTGGAATTGGAAAAAAAACGCAATTCCTCCACCATTTTACGGGTTTCGTTCTCACGGCGTTTCGTTTGCAGCAAAACTGACCCTTGCTCTCTGGGTCAGTATGATTACAACAATACCCCATATGTATAGGGTTTTTTATGCCTAAATAGTGTAAAAATAAATTTAAACTTTGAAAGAAAAAAATAACATTTTTTTTTACATCATCATATTCTGACCCCCATAACTTTTTTTTATAGTTATATCTACTGAGCTGTGTGGGAGCTCATTTTTTGAGGGACAATCTGTCGTTTTTATTGATACCCTTTTGGAGTGTGTGTAACTTTTTGATCACATTTTATTACTTTTTTGGGGTAAGAGAAGCAATGAAAAAATAGCAAATTGGCCATTTTGACCCTTTTTTCCATTACGCCATTTGCCGTATTGGAAAAATATTTTTATATTTTAATAGTACGGGCGTTTTCAGTTGCGGTGATAACCATGATGTTTGTATTTTTTGTTATTTAGGTATTTTTTTTTATTATAGGACAAGGGGGATGATTTAAAAAAGTATATTTTTTACGTTTTTTTTTGTAATGTTAAAGCTTGTATTTGAGCATACAAAATCCATTTTTTTAATTTTGAACAATCATGGATTTTTAGAGTGCATTTGTTACTAACTATTGCTCATTTCTTATGATGGTCTGCCACCTATTTGCCAAAATAAGAATTGCAGCTTCAATGCCCTCAGCCTCTTCAGCGAGGCTGAGCGCATTGAAACCAATTATCGGCATCCTCATTGGCCTCACAGGATGCAGTTCAGAAGCCTGGAAGCGTGCGCTCTCACTTGATCATGGCATCTAAAGGCTTTAATTACAGTTATCGACATTATTGCCGGTCGCTGCTGTTTAAAACAGCAGAGACCTGCCGGCCATGATGCCCGCTGCACGTGCAAGCGGGCGCCATGTTTGCTCATCGCTCCAGTATCGTACATGTACGGCACTGGTAGAGAAAGAGTTAAAGTCTGACTCCAGCTAAAACTTAAAAATTCAGTTTTGATTGTGGTAAACTTCCATAAAAGTTTCTTGACTGGATTTCCATACTGTAGAGCGACTATAGCTGACAGGGAGTGAACACTGTGGTCACCAATTATTTTCTTTCGCTTACTACTGAAATAGTAGATTGAAACATCCAAACACCAAAATTAGTAATGAAACCACTGGAAACCACAGGGTTCATTCACTGTCACATGAAGACACATGGATTGGTAAGACCAGCTCTGTAATGTTAGGACCCCACCAAATGACACCCATAATTTAACTTCCTAGACCAGGGGTCAGCAACCTTCGGCACTCCAGCTGTGGTGAAACTACGACTCCCAGCATGCACACTTGCTTGGCTGTTCTCAGAACTCCCAAAAAAGTGAATCGAGCATGCTGGGATTTGTAGTTTCACCACAGCTGGAGTGCCGAAGGTTGCTGATCCCTGTCCTAGATCTTGTTGAGTGGGATGTAAAGGAGAAATGACATTAAGGTTAAAGAGGACCTGTCAACACAAAATGCAATGCAAACTGACAGCACCATGTTGTGGAGCAGGAGAAGACGAGCAGATTGATATATATTTTTGTGGGAAAATATTCAATAAAACCTGTAATTTATACATTTATATATCTACTTTTTCTACCTCCTATGAAGAGCCATCAGTGATTGATAACATTGTGTATATAACTTTCAGTCACTGATAACACCTTCCTCCTGTACCAATGGTTATTAACAGGGCTGCAGATGTAAATGTAAAAATTACAGGTTTTACTGAATCTTTTCCCACAGAAATAAATATCAATCTACTCGACTTCTGCTGCTCTATTACATGGTGCCTTCAAATTTCATTGCATTTTTTGGTGACAGGTCCCCTTTAAAGAAATGCACTTAAAGTGATTGTCCACTTTTTCTATATTGATGACCTGTCCTCATCAGATCGGCACGGGCACGAATGCCGGTACCCCACTGATCAGCTGTTAGGAGAAAATGCAGTGCTCGTACAAGCACTGTTCTCTTCACTGTTTACCTGCTCGCCGTCAACACTGCAGTGGCACAGCAGTGTTGCTACAGCTGCTATGTCCCATTTACTTTAATGGGAAGGCTCCCTCCTATTTACGTGAATAGGAAGGCACTGTGCCATTGAAGTCAATGCGAAGGCAGAGCTGTAATACACCTGCTCACCACTGCAAAGTTTTTGGAGAGCAGGTAAACAATGAAGAGAAGGCAGTGCTCGTACGAGCACCAGGTTCTCTTCAAATAAGCTGTGTCGACAGTCAGGGACCCGCCAATCTGATATTGATAACCTATCCAGAGGACAGGTCATCAACACAGAAAAAGCGGAGAACCCCTTTAGGTGCAGTTCTTTGTGTGTAATCAGGGTTAAATATACAGCAAGTGACTAACCTAGCGGAGCTGTTTTCGTAGAACCACATGATGTACAGTAATTTCGGCTCATCTTTCCTTCTTCACATAATGAGTCTATTGCCTCATCGTTATATAGAAAAGCATCTACATGAAGGGTCGGCTTCTGGAGCCTTTGAATCTGAAAATACATGCGAAGAAAAACATTAACACGTGGGTGTTGACTGGATCAGATAATTAGAATATGAAAGATGAGGAATGCAGAAAAATGCCTCTGTATGTTAGGTGAGTGTTTTGTGTGGATCTCACAAGAATTGGGTCAACTTCCAGTACAATAATGTGGATGGGTTTTTTTAGGCCATTGCAGAAAGGCACTGCACATGGAGTATGGTGTACAAAAAAAACTTAGGGTTATTTAGTTTAAAAAAAGATGATTAAGGGGAGATCTAACAATTATGTATAAGTACATCAAGGCTAATACAGAGATCTCTCCATGATACATTCATACCGAGGACTGTATCTATAACAAGGGGAGATCCATTACACCAAGAGATCAGATGGGACCTGGATGCCTTTCTTGACTGTAATAATATTATAGTTAACGGCGGGATTGTCTGGTATTGGAGCTGATCAACGGAATCTTTGGAACCTGTGCCTAATTTAAAAAAAAAAAAAAAACGCCGTTCCCATGCTGTGAGGGAGGTGTTATGGCAGAGTGACAGTGCACAGAGTGGCTGCCCATGGTGCACTGAAAACCTTATTTGCATTTCTCAGGATCAGAGGACAGGATTTTCACAAGAAAGGTAGGGTTATGTTCCAGAATACCTCCCCTACATTCTGGTGTGTTTACTCTGAGACCTATTTTGGAGGTGACAGGCTCCCTATAAGCCATCTGTAAGCAGTTACATCTCTATTCTCCTTCAGGATGGATACGGTCGCCAGCAGCCACCTAACCAGTCAGGCTGGGGGTGAGGAACCCCTGTTCTGGATACAGACATGAGTCCCGTCCACATCTATCAGATGTTTATGACAAATCCAGTAGATATGCCATAAATGTCTAAGATGGAAAACCCCTTTAAAAGGGTTTTCAGATATTTCAATACTGATGAGCTATCCTCTGGACGACACATTCATCAGTCATGTGGCCTAGGCGCAGCTCAGCTTAATTGAAGTGAATGGGGCTGAGCGCTATACAAAGTACAGCACTGTGCTTGGTTAGCAGAGAGAAGGTTGTGGTGCTCACAGGAACGCCGTTGTCTTCTCAAACAGCTGATCCGGGGGGTCCCGGGTGTCAGACCCTGAGGATAGGTCATCAGTAATAAAATCTCGAAAAACCCCTTTAAAGCTACTTTCACACTTGCGTTTTTGTTTTCTGGTATTGAGATCCGGAAAAAAAATAGATCCATCACTGGAGCCTAAAAACCAGATCCGTCACCTATTGACTTTTAATGTATTCAGTGATGGATATGTTTTTTTAACTTTTCGATTTCAAACAACGGAGCGGATGCATCCTGATGTGCAAAATCAAAATGGATCCGTTTAATTACAGAATTAATAACGCAAGTGTGAAAGTAGCCTAAGGTTTCCATTTCAAAAAGTCTGGAAAACAACAGAAGCAATAATGACTTGTGCAGTGTACCAGAAAAAAATACCGTATCTCACATTTTCCTTTGCTTGTTTCTCAGATATCACCATCGCTTCCACTGGCAAGCAGTTTCGCAAATCGTCAGCAATATTGTGGAGGAGAACATCTGCATTGCTTGTTGTTAGCTCTTCTATTTCACCTAAAAACAGAAATATGTCAGTATACAAAAGAATCTAACATCAAAGCAAAAATGATCTTCTCTTAATGGAGGCTTTGCCGATATTGTCCTCTAGCTACCATTTGAGGTATTCAGGAAGCTTCTGCTGAGCAGACACTGGGGGTGATTCGCTCTACAGCCGCAACCATAGTAATAACTGGTGCAGTTTTTTGGTGCCTAACTTTAGGACAGTAATAATAAGAAATATCCCACCTTTAAGAGGACTCGACCTTCAGCTATGTAGAATGATGGCTAATTCAGCATTGCTTTCTAACAAGGTGGGCTACTTTCCTAAATTTGTAGGGGGAGATTTACCAAAAGTGGTGCAAAGGAAAACTGGCTTAGCTGCCCATAGAAATCAATAAGATTCCCACTTTCATTTTACAGAGCTCCTTTGGAAAATGAAAGGATCAATGTGATGCTATGGGCAACTAAGCCAGTTTTTCTTTGCACCATTTTGGAAAAATCTCCCTTGTAGTGCCTAAATTGTGCAGGCATGAAATAGAGATTGTCCATAATTACAAAAACATGGCTTTCTCCCAAAAATGGTGCTGTATTGCAACTCAGCTCCTTAGAAGTAACTGGAACACACAACCTGTGGACTGCTGTGGTGCTGTTTTAGGAAGAAAAGTCATGGTTTCTAATCCTAAAAAAAATCCAAAGGTAGAACTATACCTATATCTATAGCTTGTAAGCTAAAATAACATTGGCCTAGTCAAAATATTCAGAATGGCCTCATTCACACAAGTGTACTTGCAATGGGTATATGATCCGTATTTTGTGTACCAGAATCTGCTCTTAAAGGGGTTGTCCACAGTGGCATACATAGAGAAGTAAGGGCCCCACAGCAAGGATCAAACCAGGCCTCCCACACAGGACAGAAGGGTTTCTGCCTAAACCCTTTTCAATGACCCTTGGGCCATTTTTCCACTGCCACGTTTGCTAAATGTTGGAGGATAGAGTCCTCTAGAGTTTTCACCCCCAGTAGAAGAGGAGATAATCCCAACTAAGGGCCTTTTCACACGACCGTATGCCCTCCGAGACATATGGTCCATTGATTACAATGATGCTGTGCGCATCGGGCCGCCCGCGGGACTACTGTCCAGCACTCATATAATTTTATGACTGCGGGACAATAGCCCCGTGGGCGGCCCGACGTGCACAGCATGTCTGTAATCAATGATGCTGTGCGCTTCCGTGCGCATGATCGATGCCACTCAGGGACATATGGCCCGCTCACGGACCGTATGTCTCGGAGGGCATACGGTCGTGTGAAAGGGCCCTAAGACTGGGCCCCGTCTTGCCCTGGGCCTTATAACAGTTGCATTGTCTGCCACTATGATAGTTATGCCCCTGGTTGTCCGGTTTCAGAGCTGAACCCAGACATATCCCCTTCTTCACAAAGGCAGCCCCTCTGAGTTGAGCATTGGAGCATTTAGCGCTCCCAAGCTCTCCTTTGCCCTGCACTGAATCTTGAAACGGCAAGGGATTTTTCAGCAGATCCGGTGACGTACCAAGTCTCGCCATGAGAATGCCAGGCAGAGGCTTCCGCCTAGCAGTGAGCACGGTGACGTCACTGACAATAATGGGTGGCCTTAGAGCTGCCCTAGCCTGTAAAATAGGCTCGCTTCTGCCTAGCAGTATAAAAATATAAACAAAACAAGCCTTTCCCTGCGTGATGTAGTGTGGGACAAGGACATATACCATACCATAAGATACACCTAGGATATACAGTCATGGCCAAAAGTTTTGAGAATGATACAAATATTAATTTTTACAAAGTCTACTGCTTCAGTTTTTATAATGGCAATTTGCATATACTCCAGAATGTTATAAAGAGTGATCAGCTTAACAGCAATTACTTGCAAAGTCAATATTTGCCTAGAAAATGAACTTTATCCCATAAAACACATTTCAACATCATTGCAGCCAGCTAACATCGTTTCAGTGATTGCTCCATTAACACAGGTGTGGGTGTTGATGAGGACAGGGCTGGAGATCAATCTGTCATGATTAAGTAAGAATGACACCACTGGACACTTTAAAAGGAGGCTGGTGCTTGGCATCATTGTTTCTCTTCTGTTAACCATGGTTATCTCTAAAGAAACAGGTGCAGTCATCATTGCACTGCACAAAAATGGCCTAACAGGGAAGAGTATCGCAGCTAGAAAGATTGCACCTCAGTCAACAATCTATCGCATCATCAAGAACTTCAAGGAGAGAGGTTCCATTGTTGCCAAAAAGGCTCCAGGGCGCCCAAGAAAGACCAGCAAGCGCCAAGACCATCTCTTAAAAGTGTTTCAGCTGCGGGATCGGGCTACCAGCAGTGCAGAGCTTGCTCGGGAATGGCAGCAGGCAGGTGTGAGTGCATCTGCACGCACTGTGAGGCGGAGACTCTTGGAGCAAGGCCTGGTCTCAAGGAGGGCAGCAAAGAAGCCACTTCTCTCCAGAAAAAACATCAGGGACAGACTGATATTCTGCAAAAGGTACAGGGAGTGGACTGCTGAGGACTGGGGTAAAGTCATTTTCTCTGATGAATCCCCTTTTCGATTGTTTGGGACATCTGGAAAACAGCTTATTCGGAGAAGACGAGGTGAGCGCTACCACCAGTCTTGTCTCATGCCAACTGTAAAGCATCCTGAAACCATTCATGTGTGGGGTTTCTTCTCAGCCAAGGGAATCGGCTCTCTCACAGTCTTGCCTAAAAACACAGCCATGAATAAAGAATGGTACCAGAATGTCCTCCGAGAGCAACTTCTCCCAACCGTCCAAGAACAGTTTGGCGATCAACAATGCCTTTTCCAGCACTAAATAGCTCAGGGAACAAAACATAGAGATTTTGGGTCCATGGCCTGGAAACTCCCCAGATCTTAATCCCATTGAGAACTTGTGGTCAATCATCAAGAGATGGGTGGACAAACAAAAACCTACAAATTCTGACAAAATGCAAGCATTGATTGTGCAAGAATGGACTGCTATCAGTCAGGATTTGGTCCAGAAGTTGATTGAGAGCATGCCAGGGAGAATTGCAGAGGTCCTGAAAAAGAAGGGTCAACACTGCAAATATTGACTTGCTGCATTAACTCATTCTAACTGTCAATATAAGCTTTTGTTACTCATAATATGATTGCAATTATATTTCTGTATGTGATAAAAACATCTGACAAACACACATAAAAACCAGAGGGCAGCAGATCATGTGAAAATGTAATATTTGTGTCATTCTCAAAACTTTTGGCCATGACTGTAGAGGCGGAAAATAGGCAAAAAATATTTTTTATCAGACCTCAGACCAGAACCCCAAGCCAATTAGACAAAAACTAAAAACTAAATGAACTTACCTCGCCTGCTCCCAGAAGACCAGTACAGCCACAAAGCACTTCCCTCACCTCCTGCATGTTGATGACAGCTTCCATAATGGAAGCAGTCATTAGCATTAGGACTATAAGACACACTGCCACCCACCACCCGCTTTTGGAGGAATAAAAGTGTTTTATAGTCTGAAAAATATGGTATTTTCCATTAATGTTTGAAATAGGCGGCATATCCTAGTTTTGTGCGTGTTCTCTTCCAAATACACTCATTATAGTCTACAGAAGTGTATCAAAAATGCAGGAAGGAACGCGTGTAAATCTGGTTGAATTACTGAAGGAATACTGATAATAATCTTGATGGTATATTCTCCAGAATCTGTTTGTGTTTTTTATTCTGAGTGAAAATATGGATGGATTTCAATACGCTTTTGTGAAATGGGCCTATATCTAGTTCAACTCCACAACAATGGTGGCTGCTAATGTTACGATGGCACAGTGTAAAGACAAAAGAGATGCAACTTTAGTCTTGATTAAATATATTCTGTTTTATGTATACAGGTCTTATTCAGACCTATGTGTCTCCATAGTTACAGATTACAAACTATGGGTGTAGATGCCCACCCACTATTCCAGAAACAATCGAGTAATGGTAGGTTCACCAATGAGTTTTTGGAGAAGGTTTTGAGGCAGATTTTCCTGCAGGTTTTTCAGCTAAATCCTAAGAGGATTCAAAAGGAATGGGAAATATAAAGGAAGGAATTACACTGTCTGCTAGATCTACTTATGGATGTGGCAGAAAAACCTGCAGGAAAAAGAAGAACAAAAATCTTTTTTGAAGAAGACGACAAGAAACGTTGAAAAAAAGGACAGAACAAACACACCGCAAGTAATCACAACTACCTTGTGTGAGAATGCTGATGTAAAAAAGACATATTAAAAAAAAAAAAAAAAACCTTCTAGATCCCTTGTGAAATGATCCTATAAAAGCTGCTAATCTCATTCACACAAATATGTACGTTTTTATGAAAATTCTCAAAAATAGAGATGATTATAAACAGATCAGACACGATTAGTGATCCATCCCACTGATGAACAGCATGAAGTGGCTGATAAAAGGGAGCAATAGACTGCATTCAACAGGGAACCCCTGGGCTGCTTACTGCTGGTTTTCAGCCACTGGATAACCTTGGGCAGGACACCGGGGGACACCTGACCCAGCAGGCTGAGGATAGCATCCTGAGCTTCAGCTACATCCATCTGACAGGCGCCTCCGAGTAATTTACCTCGTAATTTTTATGGGTGTACCAAGATGGCTACCAGGAATGGCATAACACAGACTATACCGCGGACAAAATCGGGTCTTTCCACGCCGTTAATTAAAACCTAAGTCCAAGTGTTTTACAGCAGGATTTTATTTTAATTAGTCAACGCAGTAAGCAGCAACCGGCGTCCCTCCCAAAGCAGGAACGTTTTTTTTAGCTTCCCCTGTGGCAAGAGGATCGCATTTTCAGTAACACCGGAAGTCCATCTCGGTCTCTGAGCCGGAAGTAGAAGGCTGGGTCAAAGGTTAAAGGTTGCCTGCATATGGTGACGTTTCCTATAGACCGGAAGTTGCTGGGTTCTACCGTCTGGCTGCGGATTCCGTGCGTTTCTGTTTAGAATCTGGTCGTGGTTTCCAAGAACTGAAACCAGAGGAGGCGAAGTGGAGGCGCCGTCCCGTAGGGGGCGGAAGATACACCTGTAATCGACCGTCAGGATACCCGGAGAAGGGGCTCGTTATACGAAGGGTAATGGCCAGAGGAAAGCATATGTGGGCAGGAGGCTCCCAGCAGCCGCGGGATTACAAGGGGTCCTCATCTCCCTTTATATACTGGACATGCAGAGAGTTGTCAGACTTCCTAGAGGTGATCATAGTTAGGATGGCTGGTATGGTAGTGGGGGTCGGGCCGTGGGGGAGGGGGGTAATTTTGATCATCCTTATCATACCAAAAGGTAATGGAGAGTTTTTAAGACGATCGGATACTTTTTCTTGAAAATTTGTTTTACACTGTAATAGCGGGCGCTTCCGTAGCCATATGTTTAGTGCAGAGAGTGGACCCATCGGGCGAAACTTCACTGCCTTGGCTGAAACATCTGTGTCCATGTAGATGTTCCTCAATGGTCACCGCCCTATAAAAGTTAATTTTAGGCTGATAAAGCATAAGTGTATGTTCACACGGACTAACTTTCATGCAGATTTTAGGCTAAAAAACGAAGTCAAACCGCTTTCCAGTGGGAATTTCCATTGCTGTTTATGCAGCCAAAGTTCATGTAAAAACTGCCCTATGGTAGCCGCGAGGCCGATAAGTAATCTCTGATTTCTGCCGGGTTTCCATAACAACCCACTTCAAATTTTTACGACATGTATTTTTAGACAAGTGAATCGACTCTAAGAGGAGTGATCGGTTCTCAACTTTATCGTAAGGGGAAATCTCTGCCCAATTAATCAGTCTTGTGTCGTAGAAAAGCGTGTGGTTTACCGCACCATTGACACCTGCACTGTAATATGTTCTGCGGCTACCTATCTACGACATCATGGACAGGTACAGTGTTCTCTGCTTGTGTGAGGATCGGTGTTGTACAGGAATGTCCGGTGTAGGGAGATGATGCACTTGGCTTCTGTATTTGGTCTCTGACATCTACCGCTGCTTGATTTCTGAGATGATGATGCCAAGCTGATTGTGAGAGGAGAGCGTCTTCAAACCCAGTTTCCTCTGGGGAAGCTAGGGCCTGTGCCCTACCTGTAAATGCTCATATGCTAGTCAGGGCAGCGCCAACCTGTACCATATCTTTCCTAAATGTTGAGAATGGAATATCTCTTTGCTCAATACAATATGCTTCAGATTTTGGATGGTTTTGATATTTAAAGGGATTTTGTCACCTGTTTTTCACCTCTATAACTAAGAGCACTGCCCCACAGAAGATTGCAGACACATCCCAGACATACCTGTGTGCACTGTGTGTGTATTACATGTCACATCCCAGACATACCTGTGTGCACTGTGTGTCTGTATTACATTTCACATCCCAGACATACCTGTGTGCACTGTGTGTCTGTATTACATTTCACATCCCAGACATACCTGTGTGCACTGTGTGTCTGTATTACATGTCACATCCCAGACATACCTGTGTGCACTGTGTGTCTGTATTACATGTCACATCCCAGACATACCTGTGTGCACTGTGTGTCTGTATTACATTTCACATCCCAGACATACCTGTGTGCACTGTGTGTGTGTATTACATGTCACATCCCAGACATACCTGTGTGCACTGTGTGTCTGTATTACATGTCACATCCCAGACATACCTGTGTGCACTGTGTGTGTATTACATGTCACATCCCAGACATACCTGTGTGCACTGTGTGTCTGTATTACATGTCCAGGAAAATAACTTTTATTCTGCAGGAAACCAGCTCCCAAGTGCCCAGATGAAAGTGAAACTAAAAACAGCTTTCTCTCCTGACTCAATTTCTAACAGCTATATCTTCTGATATACTGGATAAAATGCCTATTTCTACCATTTTTCTATCTGCTACCAATCCCAAGATATGAGCAGCTAAAGCAGCCCTCCCCTCTTCAGTCTGGTTTGCTTTGGGCACTTGCAGCAGCAGAGCTGGGCACTTGAGAGCTGTTTTCCTGCAGAATAAAAGTGCTTTTCCTGGACATGTAATACAGACACAGTGCACACAGGTATGTCTGGGATGTGACATGTAATACAGACACACAGTGCACACAGGTATGTCTGGGATGTGACATGTAATACAGACACACAGTGCACACAGTTATGTCTGGGATGTGACATGTAATACAGACACACAGTGCACACAGGTATGTCTGGGATGTGACATGTAATACACACAAACAGTGCACACAGGTATGTCTGGGATGTGACATGTAATACACACAAACAGTGCACACAGGTATGTCTGGGATGTGACATGTAATACAGACACACAGTGCACACAGGTATGTCTGGGATGTGACATGTAATACAGACACACAGTGCACACAGGTATGTCTGGGATGTGACATGTAATACAGACACACAGTGCACACAGGTATGCCTGGGATGTGACATGTAATGTCTGGGATGTGTGCACACAGGTATGTCTGGGATGTGACATGTAATACACACACAGTGCACACAGGTATGTCTGGGATGTGACATGTAATACACACAAACAGTGCACACAGGTATGTCTGGGATGTGACATGTAATACAGACACACAGTGCACACAGGTATGCCTGGGATGTGACATGTAATGTCTGGGATGTGTGCACACAGGTATGTCTGGGATGTGACATGTAATACAGACACACAGTGCACACAGGTATGTCTGGGATGTGACATGTAATACACACACACAGTGCACACAGGTATGTCTAGGATGTGTCTGCAATCTTCTTTGGGGCAGTGCTCTTAGTTATATTGGTGAAAAACAGGTGAAAGACTCCCTTTAAAGAGAAGCGGTCACTACAAAATGCAGCACAGTCTGCAAGTAAAAGGTGTCATTTACACATTTAACTCTCTACTCTTTCTGAGTCTGGTTGTACACAGAGAAGGTGTTATGTGACTGACGGCTATATCTGTATACACACTTACACAGAGAATGCCATCAATCACTAATAACACCTCCCTGTGTACAGCTATCAGTGACTGACAGCTATCTCTGTATACACATGGTGTCAGTGAAGTTGTGTGGGATCTATAAGTAGGTAAGTCAAGTTCTCCTACGCCAGACTGTATAGGCACAGGGGTACATGAGGGCACTGTCATGCTGGAATTGTAAAGGAGTTACTCAGTGTTGGTGGAAGTACTCGGTTATCTGCTGTGGCATTGTATGCGATCTTCACTAGTTACGCCCTCGGCCATTTGAGAAAATGGCCCAAAGTATTAGGTTTTCTCCACCAAAATCTACACAGTCTTGGAATGCACCAAAATTCAGACTTGCCTGTGTCACCATCTGATAATACGGCATGATATGTTGGTTTATAGTCCATGTTTCCACAGCCCCAGAGTTTAGTGGCTTATGAATGGGTATATGTTATTAAGTACCCAATCCAAAATGCCCCTTCTGGATCCTCCACAGATGGTTTTCCTGGACAATAATGGCATTTATTGGTGACCAAAGCATCTGTATCAAATACAGTGACTTGTTGAAACTGCTTGCTAATTTGCCTCAACCTGACGTGGCACGTGAAAAACTGTTCCATCGTGTTGATGAGACTGAACTGGCTGCTATCGCTGCTGTGGCATCTGCTGCTTGTGGCAGTGGGAAGTAGGTGACTCTGCGGGGGGACAGAGGGGCCTCACTTTCAGATATGCTGGTGGTAGGCATCCACTTGCTGAAAGCGGCGGCAAGCTGCATACACAGTGTTTCTAATAACGTAATTTGGCCTGTTTCTGCAGAAGTAAAACATTTCCCCTATTTCGCTTTGATAGCGAGGGTCTAAAAGCATGGCTATCCAGTAATCATCAGACTGCTTGATATGAATGATATGCAGGTCACTGCATAAACAAGCAAGCATACAGCTCACTATCCTGGCCAGTGTGCCTAAAGAGCCATCTCTTTATGGCTCTGCCCCCACCACTGAGACCATTTGGTGTTGTAGTCAGTGTCACCATCATCATCCCCTGACTCCTGCTTCATGGGTGCTTCTCCTTGTGGGTCTCCAGGAGGCAGACAGCAAGATGCGTTAGCTGTTCTTCTTCCGCCGTAGTCCCTTGATGCATGAGTGTCAGTGTCTGCTCTAAGATAAATATGAGGGGGATGAGATCTGTCATGCCGCAGTTGTCCCTGCTGACAAACTTTGTTGCCTCTTCGAAGGGTTTCAGCACCCGACAGGTGTCTTGGATGAGCTGCCACTGCCTGACCTCGAAACAACACGTGCTACCTGCTGAGGTGGTCTGGTGCATGACAGAATTGTTCACGGCTTTCCACCACTGATACAGACGCTCTAGCAGGTGCAGTGTAGAATTCCAGCAAGTTGGACCATTGCACATTAAGCGGTGCAGTAGCAGACCATTCTGACACTGCAGGTGTAGTCAGTGGGGTGACAGCCAAAGGGATGTTAGCTGCTTGATGTACTTTAGAAACTGCTCGCTTGTGTGGTTACTCTCTCCCAGGCCGATCAGCTCCAACACTGCGTGGCAACACTTGACACGTGTGCTAGGAAAGAGGGCAAGTGGGAGCGATAATGTGCCATGCTGATGGGGGACAGGAGGAGGTCCATGGAGGAGGCGGATAATTGCCTTGTGTGGGAGCCAGTCTGACACAATTGAGGAGGGGTCTAAAGTACCTGGCCTTGTTGCTGGGGTGCTGCCTCGCCAATGCTGCAAAAAACATTGCCCCAGTGGGCTGTGAAAGACATGGACTGTCCCAGCCCATAAAAGCTCTTTGCTGAAAATCAATTACTCAGGTTTGGATGAAAAAACGGCTATCTTTCTTCAAATGAAAAAAAACAAAAATAAATGTTTTTGCATGTAGCTTCTTTTGTGATTCTGCTTATAAGGCAGTAACTGGAGCTAGAAGGCACTGCCAGGCACACCCAGCCGCAGCTCCTCACTTCTGGCTGACAGCTTTCCCTGCCTTTCCTATTCTACGCATTTCTTTTTTCAGCCTTTTCTTCACTATGTTTCACACTGGAATAGAAGCTTGATTGTGACGTTCCAGTCGTTCTGTAAGGGCACCCTCTTGTCTGCTGCAGCACTAATTGGCTGATCCACGGTGTACAGTAAAATGATGCCGGGTGCCATTTTACTGGATTCGTCCATAGAGAACCCTAAGTAGTAGAAGTAGTTGTAGTCAGACAACCCCATTAAAGACCTCTTTCACATGAATGATACAGATTGGCTCCGAATGCATTCTGTGAAAGCACAGTGAGGCATCATTTTGCGGGTGCAATACGTTCTGATGTATTTTTCACACGCGTGATAAAAAAACTGAAAGTTTACAAACAACAACATTCACCATCGGTGAAAAACGCATTGCATCCGGAAGCAGTTTTTCACTGAAGACCCATTCACTTCTATGGGGCCGGAGCTGCGTGAAAAACGCGACATAGAACTTATGCGTGATAACAACGCTCGTGTACCCGTTGAAATGATTGGGTCAGGATTCAGTGCAGGTGCTATGTTTTCACATCACGCATTGCACCCGCATGTGAAATGGGCCTAAAGGGCCACTTTGAACATGCTAAACTGCTCATAGCACTAGGTAGTGGCTGAGGCAAGCAAGGCCAAGGGACCTTTTGTCTGTCAACAGTTTAACATAGAACTGCTGACAGACCCCCTATTATTACGCTTGGTTTGAATAAAACTGAAAAACCACACGTGCTGCACAAAACTCATGCAGTAGGAAAAGGCTTAGAAATCACGACGAGCATGGAGATTTCACCCTTTACATTTTGACTGCTATTCATAACATAAGAAATCTGCAGGGATTTTGTTGCACTGAAGTTTATGGTGTATTGTCAATGTAGATGTATGCAGGAACCTGCAACAATGGCTTTTACTTATTCCAGTAAGAAAAGAGTCATGAATTCCGTAGCCCTAGAGAGTGGGCTAATAATGTGCTATGCCAGGATTGGCTGAACTGAGCGGCCCCTGCCTATGCTCGCTTTTCTAAGTTAAAAGTCCTGCATATAAGCTCTTCGCTTAGCGAAGCCGGCACAGGCAGGAGCCCACTCAGCTAATCCTGGCATGACACATTGTTACAGGGTACCCATGTGCTATGCCAGCATTTAGTAGGCCTCAGGAGCACAGGCAGTAATGTACGCTCCTGCCCGTATACCATTCTCTGTGGCCCCATTTATACAGTGTAAGGAATCCATACTCCGTACACCGCTGACAAGTGAGCAACGTGTGAGAACAGCGCGGTTAAAATCAGAACTTTAGGTGCAAATTTCTTTAGTGAAAAGTCAAAATCAATTAATAAAGTATATTAGAAAAAATATTTTTAGGGCATTTGGGACATTAAAAAAAATTGAATAAAAGTTTAGTCACTCTTTAATTTTTATTTGTATAACCTTATGGCCATGAAATAATGTAATGTTATCTCTAATTCTCTTGCAGGTGAGGGTGTGTAACTGACAACCGGCAAAATGGTTTTGGCAGACCTCGGACGGAAGATCACCTCGGCCCTGCGCTCTTTGAGCAATGCCACAATCATTAATGAAGAGGTGAGGCCTGCTGGGTGGAGTGTTTAATTCTGGGGAATGCAACTCTGTGAAATCTATGGGCAACTTAAAACTAAATTTCCATTACATGAGTAATGCATTGTGGAAGCTCGGATGACAATTATAGAGTTAGGGTTACATTCGGCTGACGGCTATCTCTGACTCACCCATCCACATGTATGTTTAGCTGAAGAGGAAGAGCCATTGATGTTGTGTCCACCTTGTGAGATTGTGTAGTGTGTGCACCCTCCTGCTGTAGGCTTGATATTCTAATAGATCTGGTTCTACCGCTGCTTGGCCCATTAACCAGGGGCACAGTAAATTATTATAAAGTCATTGCTGTATATAGTATGAAACTTGCAATAGGCAGGTGACCCTCAAGTTTCTACCGCAGTTCTGCATTTTGAGTGTGGCAGTTCTGCCTGTGGCTTTGCAAGCAGCCACATGCTGCGGTGTCCACACCAAGAGGGAACATGTCCCTTCTTGGTGCAATCTGGAAATCTTTGCGGAAACAACCTTTTTCCGCTCGTAATCCATGGACAAAATTAATCTTATGAACAAGCCTATAAAGGTTTTTGGGTTTTTTTTGTCTGGCAGGGGGAAATATAAAAAAACGAATAAAATAAAGAAAAAAAAAACATTACTCCTTTTTTAAATGCCCCACCAATCCCTCAACGCCTGTTTGATAGCTGATAGGCTTGCATAGGTCATGTGTCAGTCGCCGTTCATGTGACCCAAGTAACCAATCACAGGCCTCAGTGGTCGTGTGCCATTCTTGAACACATGATCACTTGGGCCTGTGATTGGCTGCAGAGGTCACATGAACTAGTGTCAGTCCACAGCATGTCAATTTATGCTGCAGTTTTCACCGTTAGCAATGCAGAGGATGAAATCCACAGCAAAATCCTGAGCAGAAAATTTTGCCCATACTGTCAGATGCCAATTCAAAGGAATTTCACTTTATAGGACTGTAAACATAAATCAAAATTGGTACAAACCGGTAAAATATTTTTACGCCTCTCACACATATGTTGTCTTTGTGTTTTAGGTGCTAAGTGCTATGCTGAAAGAAGTATGCACGGCCTTACTGGAAGCAGATGTCAACATCAAGCTTGTAAAGCAGCTCAGAGAAAATGTCAAGTAGGGCTCCATTATTTCACTCATTTTTAAATTTGGCCCGGAGTGAACTATAAGGGATTGACTGCTGGATATGAAGGTAATTTATTACTGTCATCTCTCTAGGTCCGCCATCGATTTGGAAGAAATGGCTTCTGGCCTCAATAAGAGGAAGATGATACAGCACGCTGTTTTCAAGGAACTGGTCAAGGTATTGGCTTCTGTGGAGTTTTTTTATTGTTTTTAATAAGCAATAATAACTTGTAAGGCAGGGATTAGCAACCATCGGCACTCCAGCTATCTGATATTTGAATGATTGCCACATCCCCTTCATTTTTTGGCAGTACGGGGGCTGTGAGACTCTACACAGCACCCTTTAATCCTTTATAGATGTCCTCCAAAGCAGCGTTTGCACCCAATCTTTTCTTTTTTGTGTGAAAAAGCACAAAAATCTTGCATGAGTGTAACTTCTGTCTATGGCCTTAGAACCTACTCACGACATTTTTGCTTGTCCCTCTTGCTCCACAGCTGGTAGATCCTGGAGTAAAAGCATGGACACCCACCAAAGGAAAACCAAATGTTATCATGTTTGTAGGATTGCAAGGAAGTGGAAAGACGACAACTTGTTCAAAGGTAAGACATTTCTTTCTAGGCTTCTACCCAGTAAATGGTCCATTGTCTGGTATATTGTGGTAACATCATTACTGTATTACTTTCTAGCTGGCATATTACTATCAGAGAAAAGGGTGGAAGACTTGCTTGATATGTGCAGATACATTCAGAGCAGGTGAGTGCGGCTGCTGCCGATTTAGTTAAGTATGGGAGTGGAACAGGTACTTTCCAAAACTTCTCGCTGGCAGCTTTCAGACTAGCAAGTTTCATATTGCAGACTCGCTGTGTGAGTATAAGATGGCTCCCGTCCTGACCTACCAGCACTGCCAGGGTCGCATAGCATTATATTGATTTATGATGCTATGTAACCCTTACAGTTCTGTAATGTATTGGATAATACTGGCAGTGTTTTCCAATACATTCCAGAACTGTAAGGGTTACATAGCATCATAAATGAATATAATGCTATACAACCCCGACAGTGCTGGGAGGTCAGGACGGGTGCTGTATTAGTCCGCAGTAATCAACTCGCTCATCTGAAAGCGGCCACTGGGTGTGTAAGACTGGGTTCACAACATAATTGGGAATTATGTTCAGAGTATGTGTTTGAACAGTACAGCCAACCATATTTCCTAAATGAATATACCTCGTTTTACCTAGGACTTGTGGCCTGCTATAGATTAGGAGCTGAAATTGACTTAAATCCATCCCAACGGTATACTGGTCATTACATTGCTTGTTATACTGGACTACTAAATGCTACAAATCTGACTATCTTTATTTACAGGCGCCTTTGATCAGCTGAAACAGAACGCTACAAAAGCCAGAATCCCTTTCTATGGCAGGTAAGTGCATTTATTCTTTCAGGTACCAGACTGACTGACAGCAGTGCTTGTTCATGATGCATCTAATTCTTTTTTTCCCCATCTTACAGTTATACAGAGATGGACCCAGTAAACATTGCTTACGAAGGTGTGGAGAAGTTCAAAAATGAAAACTTTGAAATTCTAATTGTGGACACAAGTGGTCGACACAAGCAAGAAGATTCTCTCTTTGAAGAAATGCTTCAAGTTTCTAATGCCATAGTAAGGCCACTTCTCTCGTAGCTGTGCACTTATTGTGTGTTTCCGGGACTTTAATATTTATGATCCTTAGGGTAGATCATATATCTGCAGGGGTTCAACTCCTCCACTCAGTTGTTGGGAGGGGCTGAGCGCTTCCTCTGGGGCCCCTTACAACAGCTGATCAGCAGGAGTACTGGGAGTCGTACCGCTGCCAATCAGATATTGATGATCTATCCTGAGGTATGAAGGTCCATGAAAACCCATTTAACCAAGGACATAGGCTGTATGAATGCTTTGCTAAGAATTCTGTAGATGTAACTTAGCAGTACAAATCGAGTTTTTCAGCCTGAGTCGGGCAACCTACCTTTGTCAGGAATCATACAACTGAGATTGTAATTGTAGTGCTGGAAAATATTAGAAACATATATATCTATGACTATATAAGTGCCCTCAGTGATGCCTCATTACACAAGAAGAGCAGCAGGTGAATGGATGGAAAAGAATCATAGCTAAGGTGGATGTGTTGAAAATATGTCCATACACCCTTTCATGTACAGATGTGTCCACCCTTACCTTTGTTCAAATTCAGTTTATTTGATACAATATTGGGACGTGCAAGCAAAAGCCTTGATACGCTGGATGGCCACATATAGACAGAATATCACAAAATCATGTTCTTTTGAAAAGCCGGTTATCTCCTCACTCATACCTGGATGGTAATGGAGGACACATCTGTATGTATTCTATATATACTACATAAGTTTGTGTAATTAATGTATTAATGAGTGTTAAATTATCGTAATATAAGTAATTAGATGCACAGTGAAAATATTTTAAACTTCATATGAATACAATAGTAAAAGCCTATAAGGAAACCTAATCCATTCTAACAAATGTTTCACTTTTCTTATTTTTTCCTAATACATAGCAACCAGATAACATTGTGTACGTTATGGACGCCTCAATCGGACAGGCTTGTGAATCTCAGGCCAAAGCCTTTAAAGATAAAGTAGATGTAGCATCAGTTATCGTGACCAAACTGGATGGTCATGCGAAAGGTGGAGGAGCTCTTAGTGCGTAAGTGTGTTCTTTTCCTCCCCCCCCCCCCCTTAAAGGGAACCTATCACGTCTGAAACCCATATAAAACTGAGCATTGGGAGCGCTGCATCCTGTCAATCACAAGAGAGGGGGTGTGCTTACCTTGACTTCAAGCAAGGAAGCCACTGCCCCCTTGACTTGAAAGGGACCTTAAAGACAGCGCTGATGGCACTTAAAAGATCATGTTTTTCACCTATTGAGCCTCAGTATAACACATCAAACCCATGATTAGGAACAGACTGGGGGCTACTATAAGGTAATGCTCTCGGTTTTATATGACGTGATAGGCTCCCTTTAAGTTGCTTGCAGCTGCAGATTTATCTATATATAATTTTTTTAAATTATTCGAAATAACCTCTCGAAACACCAAACACCCCACCCCCCCGACTCGGATAGGTCATCAGTATCTTGAAATTGGACAACCCTTTTAATATCCTTTTATTTTTGTAACGATAAAACATGCATTTTTTTTAATCATATATTTATTTTTTAGTGTTGCTGCTACAAAGAGCCCAATTATTTTTATTGGGACTGGAGAACATATCGATGACTTTGAGCCATTTAAAACACAGCCTTTTATCAGCAAACTCCTAGGTAAGTTAATTTATGACTTTATATGTGATTTTGTGGGCAACACTGTCACTTAAAGAAGAACTCCCGACAAAAATGTTATTCCATGTCCTGCTAGAAATGTACATGATATAATCTGTAGTGAATGTCATTTTCTTACCAGTGTCTGAATTTTTGACTTATATCATCCTGAAGTTTCTTATCTGTGTCATGTGACTAGGAATTAGACCCACCAACTCACACAGAGACTTGTGTGGACAGGAAGTCTAATTCTCTATGTATTCCTATGAGACTGAAAGTGAGGCTCCCATAGGAATGAATAGAGCAGTGACTGGCTTCCTGTCCTGGGTCAGTTGGAGGTCAGGGAGTTGGTCACATGACCCAGCTACAATAAGAAGAGAGGTTTTTACTCACAGAAACAGTCACTGATAAGATGACATTCACTACAGATTATATCATGCACCTTTCTAACAGGTCAGAGAATAAAATTTTTTGCGGGAGTTCTTCTTTAACCAATCAATATGAATGCACCCCCAGTGACGCAGTGTTGTATTTGGATCCCATAAAGCCTTGTCTTGTTATTGTGTTGTGTTCCCCCCCCCCCCCCTTGGATATACTACACCCCATCCAATTTACAGTAAATAAACCAGTAAACCCCTGTCCGTAGTCCCTATTAGGACTTGTCCATTGCATGGGAAATGAATGGCTAGCCACAACATTCTTTGCAACAGCAGCCAAAGTTTTTAAGGGACTGTTTTCCCACTGATGGGTATTTAGTTGCTTTTAATTTTTATTTTAATGTTATTTTTCTAACCTTTTTGATTCCTGTAGGAATGGGAGATATTGAAGGTTTGATTGATAAAGTGAATGAGTTGAAACTGGATGACAACGAAGCTCTGATAGAGAAATTAAAACATGGTAAGCAGAATGGAAATGAAGCTGGAGTGTCTATATCTGTGAGCAGTGTACTGTCCTGTAATTGAGAATACAAAATAACCAAAAAATGTTTTAAGGCAAAATAATTTTTACCTGTGGTCTAAACACGTGTTTTGTGGAAAGGTGACCTATTCACCCTTTTTGTAGCCTAATCAGACAACATGCTCTATCATTTGAGCCTTTGAACTCTGAAATACATTATTAATGATCCCTTCTTTGTCTTTATGCTCTAAGGTCAGTTCACACTTAGAGACATGTATGAACAGTTTCAAAATATCATGAAAATGGGTCCATTTAGCCAGATTTTGGTAAGTTCTATTATGTTTAATATGACAATCATAGCCATGTATGTGGTAAATTCATCTGGATAAATGCCAGCATTTATGACGGAAAACCGTTGGATCCTATTATAGTCAGTGAGGCAGTGAGTGTGGCATTTTCTGAATATGACGGACACAGACTACCAGATTAGTTTGCCGCATATGTGAACCTAGCCGTAGAACATTTGCGATCATCAAAAGGCAAAGGCTTGTGTTCACACCGAGCAGTCTCCCCAACTGAAGGACTTGTCCTAGCTTTTGGCTAACCAAGCTGAACAAAAGTGAAAAAAAATGTGAACTGAATTCCTAAACAGCCAGACACTTGTAGCTGCTTTGGGTTTTAT
The DNA here is from genome assembly GCA_900303285.1 of Rhinella marina. Lineage (NCBI taxonomy): Eukaryota > Metazoa > Chordata > Amphibia > Anura > Bufonidae > Rhinella > Rhinella marina. The sequence goes on along the minus strand of ONZH01006574.1, from coordinate 48,611 downwards.
AACCTTTCTAATTCTTTGTATGTGTTTTAAAGGGCATGATTCCTGGTTTTGGACAAGATTTTATGAGCAAGGGTAATGAGCAAGAATCAATGGCACGACTTAAGAAACTCATGACGATAATGGATAGCATGAACGATCAGGGTAAGAATATGTTCTAGCAAAGTGGGTACCTTGAGTCGAGCTCAACTCTGCGCATGAGCCTAGTAGACGTCAGTTAAAGGGATTCTCTCATCAAGACCTCTTTAAGGACAGGGACACACATGAACAGAAAAACATGCTGCGGATTTCAAATCAGCTTTTCTGCCGCTTTTTTTTTTCACAGCATGTGGATGAGAATTCAGAACTTCTGTACTGTACTTTCAGCACTAAAATTCGCAGCTAATCAGTCATTTCTGAGCCCAGCCTCAAAAGGAAGTATTGCAGTAATTTCCTGATGGCCATGGTTCTGATTTTTTTTTCTAACCCCAGTTCAGCTATTTGCTGGAAAGACACCAGGGTGGGTAACCATTCTGACCTCCGTTTCGGACCCCGATCTGATGTCTGTATCTGGGATGAGCGCTTGCTCCATACAGTATTGATCCGAAGTTTTATGCGAATCAACTTCAGATGTTTCACCTGAAGTCAATTCGCTCATCCCTAGTCCATATGCCTTGGTAGGCCATTTACTTGGTGGTTGGCTTTTATAAACCTACTGTACCTATTTAATTGACAGAGTGTATGGGTATGTACATACATGCAGCGTTGCACAGTACCAGCAAAGTGAATTGCACTCAAAAAAAAAAAAAAAAAAACTGTCTTGGGTCATATCCACTGACCACATCCTTTTTGTTCACAGTGTGACTGTATGAGCTTTTAAATACATTATAATAGAATTTTAGGAACTAAAATGAGCCTAAAGTTACATTTCTTCCAGGTCGTATGTGGTATAGTCTTGCTAATTCTAGATGTGAGATTAAATTTAATCAACTCTTGGGCTTACAATTTTTTCCTAAATGGCATAAGGAAGCCTCTTCTGTGGGATTTTGAGCATTAAATATCATAACATTTGTCTCCACAGCAGTAGCTATAAATTTGGTATTAATGTTTCCCATAGAACTTGATAACACGGATGGTGCCAAACTCTTTAGTAAGCAACCCGGGAGAATTCAGAGAGTGGCCAGGGGATCGGGAGTGTCTGCAAGAGATGTACAGGAACTCTTAGCACAATACACAAAGTTTGCACAAATGGTCAAGAAAATGGGTGGCATCAAAGGACTCTTCAAAGGTATGTGTACAGCACCCAACGAACCTGTGTCCACGGATTTAACCCTTCAGTATTGTGCAGTGTTCTGAACTGTATTGCATAGTCATTAAGCATTACCTGTAACTTCTACTGTTTAACTTTGTAGGTGGTGACATGTCGAAAAATGTAAATTCTTCACAAATGGCCAAACTAAATCAGCAAATGGCAAAAATGATGGATCCCAGAGTTTTACAACACATGGGTAAGTGCTACAGTTCACATCTATATGTATTTCACCCTGAACTTATATAGCGTCTGAAAAATATTTAATATTCCACTAATAGCTGATCTCTGGGGGTTAGAGAAACCAGGTTTGGGCAGATCAGTTGATGGTCATTTTATGAAAGGGTTGCCAAGATGGGACAACCCTTACCAATAAGTAAAGTATTTGCTACTATCTTCTGGGATCTGTGCTGTATGTCTATGAAATCTATGGCACTTATATTCATTCTTGCATCTCCTGGCAGAATCTTGTTTGATAGTGTAGACCTACCTTGAAGAATAGTTTACAGGTTAATACTTCTGATCTTGTTACAGCCTGTATTAGGGCACGTTCAGACAAAGGATTTACACCCTGAAAAATAAATCAGACAAAAAAATTATATCTGAAATCTAAAGCTGTGTTCACATAACAAGGTGACATATACATTAAACGGATGCCATAGAATTCAATTGTTAAATGAAAAAAAAAAGTTTTGTTGCTGAACTCTGCAGGATGGAGAAGTGTAGTGTATCATGCTGTGGCATCTCCCCCCCTACGATAGGATGCCTCAGACTTTGGCCATGGATTTGCCATTTTATATTGCGGATTAGCTCTGTTGCTAAACTGCATTAAGAAGTATGAAATATTTGCTTATAGCCCACATAGATACTAATGAAATTTGTAGACATCTAGCAGTTTAACCACTTAACAGTTTATGTCCAAATAACAGCGTTATCTCCACTACATCAGGAGATATAGCTGTTAGAAAGTGAGTCAGGAGTGAAAGCAGTGAAAACCGCTTTTACTTTCACTTACAGCTACATTCACTTCCAGTTATAGGTTTTGTTTTTTTTCCAATTTTAATGGGACTGTCAGGAGGTTAATTCATTTTCGCAACGCAGTGCTTTGTGCTGCTTTGCATGATGTTGGATCCCCCATTAGGCTGCTTTGTGCTATTCTGAGGGGGACTGGTATTGTATGCAGTAAAAAATGTGGTTCTACTGCAGGTCGCTGTGATTTTCATATTGATTGTTAAAGACCACTCAATTTTCCAAGTAAAGAGCAATTTTACTTGCAAAACCACACTACTATGAAAATGTTTTTTTAAAAATGTCATGTCTCTGCAGGTTTTCAACTGTTACATGCCCTGTGAGTGATAAAACTGGTTCATTAAAGAACTCCCCCACAAAACATTTTATTCCATGTCCTGCTAGAAATGTACATGATGTAATCTGTAGTGAATGTCATTTTCTTACCACTGGCTGTATTTGTGAGTTATATCTCCCGAATGCTTCTCATCTGTGTCATGTGACTAGGAATTAGACCCACCAACTCACACAGCATGTTATTTGTGGACAGGAAGTCTAATTCTCTATGTATTCCTATAGGAGCCTCACTTTCAGTCTCATAGGAATGAATAGAGCAGTGACTGGCTTCCTGTCCTGGGTCAGAAGAGAGGGGCTAACTCAGATTTACAGTCTCTGATGAGAAGATTACTTATATTCACTACAGATTATATCATGCACCGTTCTAACAGGTCAGAGAATAAAAATGTTTGCGGTTTGAGTTCTTCTTTAACATATTTCTGATTTTTTATTTTCAGGTGGAATGGCCGGCCTGCAGTCTATGATGAGACAGTTTCAACAGGGAGCAGCTGGGAACATGAAAGGAATGATGGGATTTAACAACATGTAGCCAAACCTTTTTGCCTTTCTGATCAGAGGATCCCTCAAATAGCATCTTTCTCACAGAGACGTTGAAACCTCTGCTAGAAAGGTAGCGTTGTCCCTTCTGGAAGGCCATGAAATAAAATGTCGCTGGAGGCTAAGATGCGATCCTTGTGCGGTGTCATCCTTGTCATTTTGTTGGCTTCTTACTTCCACTTCAAATAATGACAAGGAAATCCGATTTTAAATTATATCGCAAATTAATTTAAGTTTTTGATGAAATAGGAGATGTTTAAAAAGACAATATTTACAACCAATGTTAACCTCTTTGTATACTTCATCACTGGCAGTTTCCTGGAAAATTGTCCATTGTAAAATAAATTTCTTAATGGTTGTAGTTTTGATCGTTGAGCGTTATTTCTGATGATAATGATTGGTGCGGTGCCGCATTTTCCACCTTGTTACAGCTTGATATAGAAATTTTTGGGGGATTAAACTTTCATTGCTTCTTTCGGCAGTGAAAACTGCCCACTTCTGTGCTTTCATCAGTGGTTGCTTGCCACTTAAAGCACTGTTGTGTTCTGGGAGCAAATTTGTCGTTGTCACGTGTCCTGTTAGGTGGCTGATCAGTACCCGTGGATGGAACGTCATCAATGACTTTGCGTTTCAGGACAACGTAGTATGTGCAACACACTGAGGAATGACGAGTACTTGCCCTGTTCTACTGGACAGTATTGTACAGTCACCAGCACCATTGAAAGCGGCAAAAAAGGAGGGTGAGGTGTGATACCTGGTCAGGTCACAGAACACTGCTGCCAGGAAATACATAATGATTTATAATGCTGTGTGTCCCTGCCAGACCTAGGATCTACTGAAATTTTGGTGATGGTGTAATACAGTTCGTAGATCCGGGGACTGGCAGGGACACACAGCATTATAAATCATTATTATGCTGTGCGATCCTGTTCAGAATGGGGAATCGCGCTCCCCCACAGTGTTACTCACAGTCAACTGGCTTGTCTGAGACGGGCCTTACTCCAGACAAGGTGGAAATTCTATAGCACTGTGTTTGAGCACTGAGATATGGGTGTGAAGGTTCCGTGGTTGGACTTCAAAACCCAATGCTAGGGCATATAAATGGCATCCATCAAAAATCATAGCAAAATAAGTGCACTTGTACGCGCGAGAGTTTATCTAAGTGTGATTTGGAGACCAAGACCTTGAGCATGCCCAGTTCACTCATACATGAGAGCTCCTAACCTCACATGCTCCTGAAACTGTGTGTGAAATGTTGAAAGTACTGCACTTAACGGTGAGAATGACTATTGGATAGCTGTCTGTCAAAGCTAAGGGGAGGATTTTAATGATACTTAGGGCTCGTGCACACAACCGTATGTATTTTGCAGTCCGCAAAAAACGGATCTGCACGTCCGTGTGCATTCCGTATTTTGAGGAACGGAACAGCTGCCCCTAATAGAACAGTCCTATCCTTGTCCGTAATGCTGATAATAATAGGACATGTTCTATTTTTTGCGGAACGGACATACGGAAACGCAATGCACACGGAGTAACATCCGTTTGTTTGTTTTTTGCAGACCGATTGAAATGAATGGTTCCGCATAAGGTCCGCAAAAAAAATTGAACTGACACGGGAAGAAATACGTTCGTGTGCATGAGGCCTTATGTTAGGACTGCTGGTCTGTCGGCTTGGCAGCTGGAGTAGCGTTGTTTTGTAGATGATTGTATGAAGTGTTATGTGGCGACCATCCCATATGACACTATAAATTAAGCACTGTATGCTGTAGGTCTTTCAACACTGTATGACCATAAGGGTGGCAGCCAACAAAGGTAGGGCACAGGGCACCATCTGTATAAAAAGACCAATAAAGTCTGATGCATGACACAAAATCCATGAGGCTGCTCAAGGCCATTTATGATCCACTGTAACCTGACAAAAAAGAGACATACTGCAAGTCCAAGACTCCAAGACAAATATCTGCACAAGAAGTGGCTGAGCCTTGTCCAGAGACAACAGTGTTCTAGTACATTCATATGTCATGGGAACAGATCCAAACAAGGTCTTTACAGGAACAATAACCTAAGGACTCATGCACACGAGCGTGTGTGCCCCGTGCCCATGCTGCAGACTGAAAATGACAGGCACCGTCCATGTGCATGCCGTTTGCGGATGCAAATCCATTGACTTGAATTGGTCCACACTGCAAAACAATAGGACACGTTCTATTTTTTTTTTTTTTTTTTTTGCAGTGCGGAGGCACGGACCGAAATCCTGCGGAAGCGCTACGTACTGCTTCTGATTTATGCCTGAAGCTCTGTATCTTGAGGATACCCATTCAAGTCAACAGGCCCACCTCTGTGATACTGAGTGCCTAAATAAAATGTCTTATTCCCTGTTATAGAAGATCCATCTGTCTTACTTTACTATTCTTCAGTTCTAAGAAATTCCGAAAGCCTTTTTCATACATGGGTGTGCGATGATATCATCCCGTTTTCTCAGCTGATAATTGTTTCCTTTCTTCTTTTTAACAATGGCCCAGATTTACAAAAGTGTCTGCGCCAATAATCTGCCTAAAAAACGGGATGCAAATTGGCCTAATTTGGCACATACAGGGTTTGTGCAGCGTGGCCTTAGTGGAAAGTGTGTGTGTGGGGGCTTCACAGGTAAAAGGGGCCTAACAAGCGCCATTTTGCAACAAAATTGCATTACAATTCTGGTGTAAAAATCTGTCTCAAAGTAAGACTACTTTCACACTAGGCCATCGTGCCCCATTCACTATAATGGCGGCGGGCCGGAGGTCCAGCTGCAGCACGGCAAATATTCCTCCGCCTGAACAGCCTGCCGGACCGTACTGCAGCAAGTGTGAAAGTAGTCTAAGCCAGCCAGTAGTGGATTTGGAGTCAGAGAAAAGTGTATCTCCCTACACCACATTTATCATCCAGCCTGAGCCCCTGTGATAAATTTGGTGCAAGTCTAGACAGCCTAAGCATATGCCATCTACAGCAGGGATGGCCAACCTGAGGCTCTCCAGCTGTTGCATAACTAGAACTCTCAGCATGCCCAGACTGCCTACAGAAGAGCATGGTAGGAGTTGTAGTTTTACAACAGCTGGAGAGCCGCAGGTTGGCAATGCCTGATCTACAGGATTAGTAAATCTTCACCACTCTTTATAGTCAGTGTCTGCCCTGACAATGGTGCAGCCTCCTCTATTAAAGAGGTTCTCCGGGCTTTTTAGGAAACCCATCCTTTCTTCTGTCCTGTGGACATAGTATAGTTCACACTCTCAGCTACACTGTTACTATGCAACTAAGGCCAGTGCAGACAAGCGTGTGTCACACTGTGAGTCCGCAGCACAGCTCCTGGCCTGAACTTCCAGCACTGATGGGGGTCACATAGCATTATATTGATTTATGATGCTATGAAAGAAGTACAGCAACGTCTTAAAAAGATTAAAATAGACAAACCCTCAGGCAGCTGCTGCCAAGGCCAATAAGATAATGGGTTGCATCAAAAGAGGCATAGTGATGAGAACATAGTCCTGCCACTTTACAAATCACTAGTCAGACCACACATGGAGTACTGTGTACAGTTCTGGGCTCCTGTGAACAAGGCAGACATAGCAGAGCTGGAGAGGGTTCAGAGGAGGGCAACTAAAGTAATAACTGGAATGGGTGGACTACAGGACCCAGAAAGATTATCAAAATTAGGGTTATTCACTTTACAAAAAAGACGACTGAGGGGAGATCTAATAACTATGTATAAATATATCAGAGGTCAGTACAGAGATCTCTCCCATCATCTATTTATCCCGAGGACTGTGATGAGGGGACATCCTCTGCGTCTGGAGGAAAGAAGGTTTGTACATAAACATAGAAGAGGATTCTTTACGGTAAGAGCAGTGAGACTATGGAACTCTCTGCCTGAGGAGGTGGTGATGGTAAGTTCACTAAAAGAGTTCAAGAGGGGCCTGGATGTATTTCTGGAGTGTAATAATATTACAGGTTATAGTTACTAGAGAGGGGTCGTTGATCCAGGGAGTAATTCTGATTGCCTCATTGGAGTCGGGAAGGATTTTTTCCCCTAAAGTGGGGAAAAATGGCTTCTACCTCACAGGGGTTTTTTGCCTTCCTCTGGATCAACTTGTAGGAAAACAGGCTGAACTGGATGGACAGATGTCTATTTTCGGCCTTATAAACTATGTTACTATGTTATATATGTAACCCTTACAGTTCTGGAATGTATTGGATAAGAGTGACATCATTATGCCAGTGTCATCTAATACAGGACAGAAAAAAGGAATGATTTCCTAAAAAGCCTGGAGAACCCCTTTAATGCCCTAATAGTGCATTAAAAAGAGGTTTTCTATTCCAGACAAATCCTTTAACCCAGCCTTCGTTTGGAGATACACAGAACTACAATCTGTTCCATATTCACAGTTCTCTGATATTGTATCAAGCACACTTCGGAAATGAAATCTATCCCAGTGTTCTCCTTCCTTTACGTGCTGGTTTCTATAAGTTCTGCTGTTCTCCCCAGCCAACAGAAATCCTGGCTGACACAAGTGAGACTGACATGTGGCTGGAGGTTTCCATCTCCCAACAAATTCCAGTGTCAGCTGCAACTAAAAATAAAGCATCATGACGCGGTGGGATTCTAGGAGCAACTCAACGGTGACAGCAAACAAAATGATCAGAGACAACATGAAGACGCTGAGATTTATCGGGGCAGAGAACTTCATAGCTAATCAGGAATATGCTAAAAAACATATCAGGAGCGTGGCACACAATCTGTACCCTCTCTTACTGAAAGCTTGTTACTTGCATGAAAAAGAGGAGTTACTCGTTATGTTGGTGGAGAACTGGCCTCAGCAAGATTTCAGCTTTGGCAAACTACTAGGCAAAACACTGGACTACCCTGAAGACATCAGCCACTGGGCATGCCAACGTAGTTTGACAGCTTGTCTAAAGGGCTTGAAAAACTATATCCTGAATCTCTCAACAACTTACTCCAAGAGACTTAAAGTTGTAGACCTGACAGCAATTCAAGACATTGAATTTCAGCCATGCCAATGTAAGAAGTCATTGGGAAGATGGGCAAGAACAGAAATGATTTCCCAGCTCTCTTTCGAACTTCTGATGGAGATGCAAAGACTTGATTTTGATCCCTCCGTGTTTGACATTGACATCGATATCTTCTGTAACCTCTTTGTCACAGAAAGAAACTACGAACTTGTGGTCCAAGCTTTACTGATGCGATGTCACTGCCCGCTGAAGATAAGATGTGTAGATTTTAGAGCAGATAATTTAGCCTTGAGGAAACTCTTTTATATTTTAAAACTTGTTGAGCCCAATTCTATCCACAAGTTAGAAATAGTTCACAATGTCCGCTTAGAACTTTACCACCTTGAGGTACTTCTAAGCAATCTCACCTTCTCTCAACTGAGGTCTCTCACCCTACCGACGAGAACTTTCAACGTTATACATTATACACCAGAGGACGATGCCGTCTTAAGCACAATTGGAGAGAAACTAAGCAACATGGTCCATCTCACAGAGCTAAGTATTTCATTCTCTACACTTACAGGAAAGCTGAGGAAGCTGCTCAGGTACACATTTCATATATGTCAAAATTAACAAAACTGTTCCTCTAAGCAATTAAAAGTATTGTCTCACTTCAGCAAATGGCATTTATCATGTAGAGAAAGTTAATACAAGGCACTTACTAATGTATTGTGATTGTCCATATTGTCTCCTTTGCTGGCTTGATTCATTTTTTCCATCACATTATACATTGCTTGTTTCCAGAGGTTACGACCACCCTGTAATCCAGCAGCAGCGGTCATGCTTACCTATGCTCACTATAGGAAAAAAGCACTGGCATCTCTGGTCGCCAGGACTATGGGAGTGTGCATAGGTGGACACTTTTTCCTATAGTGTGCAAGCACGACCACCACAGATGGATTACAGGGTGGTCATAACCCCTGGAGCAGTGCATAATGTGATGGAAAAATGAATCCAGCCAGCAAAGGAGACAATATGGACAATCACAATACATTAGTAAGTGCCTTGTATTAACTTTCTCTACATGATAAATGAAATTTGCTGACTTGAGACACCCCCTTTAATCTTTCTTGGATCCCAAACTAAATTTGACAGACATTTTGACAGCCCCTGTGTGAACTCCACAGAGTTGAATCCATGTGTCATGCATCACCCTCTCAGGTCCTGCACTGGGCTGAGCACAGTGTACTAGTATTGCCTGGAGTCTTGCTTTCATTGTATAGCCACACATGATGGAAATGCAGATTTTCCTCAAATGATTAGCATGCCGCAAACCCACAGCCGTCCAGCGCCAAAATCTACAGAGATATCTGCACAATTCACTGTGGATTGTGCCAGCGAAGATTTCGGCTAGATACTCTGGATTTTTTGCTGTGCCACATGTAGCTGTACCCATAGTCCTCAAGCACGCCAGTTCCCTGTAGTAGTAGTCACTTCTGATTATCGGTTCTATTTTCTTATATATTACATTTAAATTCCTTGTTCACTAAAGATGAATCCACACTGTTCCATCACTGTTAAATTTTAATGATTGATACCATTCTTCAAATATGTTTATCATTAAAGGGGTTCTCCAGGAATTAAGAAAATGAAAACACTTAAATATTACCTTATAATAAATATATACCCAAATACCTTTCATTATTCATAATGGCTCATGTTGTCTAAAGAGCAATCATCAGAGGAAACAAAATGGCCGCCGTCCTGTCAGTACACACAAAACCTGTCCTAATCACACAGGAGGAGAAGTTACTTCACAACACTGAGGTAAAGAGCCGCCTCATCCTCCTCTCTGCCCTGCTTGTCAGGGATTATGGTCCTGAATACAGATAAGATCTTTAGCTGAATCTCTGGGGAATTTAGTTCATGAGGAGACATGAAGTACAGAGAGGACGGACAGGACAGATTGTGGTATTGGAGACTGCATACAAGTACTACTGATCATTATCCCCACCTCCTCATGAATTCCATTCCTACAGGGAATCAGCTGAAGATCATATAAGCTGTATACTGACAAGCAGAGCAGAGAGGAGGATGAGGCAGCTCCTTATCTCAGTGTTGTGAAGTAACTTGTCCTCCTGTGTGATTAGGACAGGTTTTGTGTGTACTAATAGGACAGCAGCCATTTTATTTCTCCTAATGATCGCTCCCCAGACAAAACAAGCCATTATAACTAATGAAAGGTATTTAGGAATATATTTATCATAAATTAATATTTACGTTTTTTCATTTTCTTAATTCCCGGAGAACCTCTTTATAGAAGAACTCCGGCAAAAAAAATTTATTCCATGTCCTGCTAGAAATGTACATGATGTAATATGTAGTAAATGTCATTTTATTACCAGTAGCTGAATTTTTGAGTTATATCATCCTGAAGTTTCTTTTCTGTGTCATGTGACTAGGAATTAGACCCACCAACTCACACAGCACCTTATGTGTGGACAGGAAGTCTAATTTTCTATGTATTCCTATGAGAGCCTCACTTTCAGTCTCATAGGAATGAATAGAGAAGTGACTGGCTTGCTGTCCTAGGTCAGTTGGAGGTCAGGGAGTTGGTCACATGACCCAGCTACAATAAGAAGAGAGTGGAAACTCTCAATTTCAGCCTCTGATAAGAAAATGATATTCACTACAGATTACATCATGTACATTTCTAACAGGTCAGAGAATAAAAATTTTTGCGGGAGTTCTTCTTTAAGTTACAATTATAGGAGAATTCTACTTATCTACTCTGTATTCTTATATACCTTGTACGCATTCTCTTGCATTCCATTTTGCAATCAATCAAATAAATACCTTTTGAAACTAAATTCCTTGTTCACATTAGCGCTATTAATATACGCAGTTCTGGTCCGTTATAGGGCGTTGAAAATGTCAGACAGACCCCACTGACTGGAAGGAGTTGTGCAGTGCAGATATTGACGTCCTATCCTCTGGATAGGTCATCAACAGCAGATCGCCGGGGGACTGACCACCGGCACCTCCACCGACCAGCTATTTGTAGAGGTAGCGGCGCTCGTGTGAGGACTGCCTCTGCTTCAAAATTACATGTACATTGTCTCCTTTGCATCAGCAGCACAGTGTAATTAGAAATGCTCGTCCCATTCACTTGAATGGGACAAGCAGTTGTAATTACACTGGGCTGTCTCTGCAAGCGAGACGATGCACAGGTAATTCTGAAGCAGAAGCAGCGCTTGCACGAACTGAAGATATGGCATCAATATCTTTGCCCTGAACAACCCCTTTTAAATGCCTGGACTTCACTCAGGGTCCAACATTTAAGTTGCGGAGTGCAGATATTGACGTCCTATCCTCAGGATAGATCAATAGCAAATCGGCGGGGGGCTGACTGCCAGCACCCCCAACGGCTAGCTATTTGAAGAGGTAGCGGCGCTCGCTTGAGCTCTGTATCTGCATCAAAATTACATGTACGCTGTCTCCTTTGCAGCAGCGGAACAGTGTAGTAGAACTGCTGGTCCCTTCACTTGAATGGGAAAAGCAGTTGTATTTCCACTGCGCTGCCTCTACAAGCGAGACGATGCGCAGGTGATTTTGAAGCAGAAGCAGCGCTTGCACGAACAGAAGATATGGCATCAATATCTTTGCCCGGCAAAACCCTCTTTAAAGGGGTATTCTCATCTTGGACAATGGGGGCATATCGCTAGGATATGCCCCCATTGTCCTATAGGTGCGGGTCCCGCCGCTGGGACCCGCACCTATATCGAGAACGGGGCCCCCGAAGTGAAGAAGTGCGCACCGCGCAAGCGCGACCTGCTCTCCATTCACTTCTATGGGGCCGCCGCAAATAGCCGAGCGCTGGCTCGGCTATCTCCGTCGGCTCCATAGAAATGAATGGGAGCGCACTGCGCATGCACGGCCACCGCTCCCATTCATTTCTATGGAGCCGACGGAGATAGCCGAGCCAGTGCTCGGCTATTTCCGGCGGCCCCATAGAAGTGAATGGAGAGCGGGCCGCGCTTGCGCGGTGCGCACTTCTTCACTTTGGGGGCCCCGTTCTCGTTATAGGTGCGGGTCCCAGCGGCGGGACCCGCACCTATAGGACAATGGGGGTATATCCTAGCGATATGCCCCCATTGTCCAAGATGAGAATACCCCTTTAAATGTGGCCTGTCTGGACTCCATTTGGGAGTTCAGCATTTTAACAGAAAAAATAGTCTGCAGTCTGTAGTTTTTGTCTGGTATTTTTCATGGAATCTACAATAAAGGCCCCCGCAGAACCTTCAACTCAGATGTGAACACAGCCTAAGCACTACGTGACAAGTATTTTCACCATCACGTGTAATCCATATTACTCAGTTCAAGGATGATCTCATATCCTGGTGCTACCTTAGGAATGATGTATTATTTACTTATGGTTTGTCTTTCAGCCCGCTGCAGACTCCACTGAAAGTTCTTGAACTAGGCAATTGTTCCCTGAACCAGGTGGACATGGCATACTTGGCCAACAGCTTGCACGCCGAACACTTGGAAGTCTTGGACCTCAGTGGCCACAATCTTACAGAACTCTTTCCATCCACATTCTTTAAACTTCTCCAAAAAGCTTCATCAACCCTGAAGACTCTGGTTTTGGAGGAATGTGATATTGGAGATATGAATATCCATTTGATGGAAATGGGCTTGGTGCATTGCCTCAAGCTCAAAGATTTTAAGTTCCTCCAGAATCCTCTGACATCTATAAGTCTTAGGAGAATATTCAGAGTTTTTGTGAATTTGCCCATGCTGAAGTATGTTGAGTTTCCAGTACCGAAGGACTGCTATCCTCCTGATGTCAGCTACCCCCTGGATGAAGTAACCCTCGTCAAATTTGATCAGCAAAAATATAATATGGTGAAAGAATCTGTACAACGAATTTTGGCTCAGGCTGCTCGAGATGATATATCGGCTGTCACCCCTCTTTTTGGCAGCTATGATTCTGCTATTGAAGAGACCAGCAAAGAACTGGGTGCAGGTTTATTGACTTCGTTTAGAGATGCTCTGCAGAGTTTCACAACAGCTCTACAAAAACTGTAAAAGTTAGTGTTGTAGAAGAATACACTCAGAAGACTAAAGTTTGAATGGCAATGATGGGTTCAGAGGCTGATAGACCTTACAGGAAATTTTCCCGATGGACTGATGCCCAGGAGGCCACCTGGGCCCTCCTCACGACTGGCCAGTGGAAGTTTTGGGGGATGTATTTTGTGATGGACTGTGGTATTTGGCTCTGTTGGGGTGGTATAATGTGCCACAATATGGTATTGTTGGCCCTGCCTTCCATCTATTTGGACCCAACTACAAAATGGGGCCACTTTTAGTATTTTTTTCAAGGGCCACTTTAAGTTCCCAGTCCGCCCCTGGATGAGTTTTCTATTCAACTCAATCCTCTCTTACCAACTCTTCCTCACTTGACTGTAGTAAAAACGTTAAAAAAAAACTGATTCAAAAGACCAAATTAATTTAAAAAAAAAAACAAAACAAAACACACAAACTCAATGATGCCTTCAATTACTGAGCATGCTGAACAGTCACACAATCCATGTCCGTCAGAAAGTTATCTAATGGTTTCTACAAATTCACAATAAAATTGCACATGAAGAGCTTCACGCAGTGTGGAAGGAGGACCTTGTCAATGATAAAGAGAAGCATGTGCCACCAGAATATACGCCATACAGCCATAACATGAAAAACCACTGACTAAATATCATCGATTGCTCTATGATAATGGCAACTGTCAAGGGTTGGGATATAATAGATTCCAAGGTAACAGCCAGTTTGTGAAGTTGACCTGTTGTAATCAGGAAAAGCTGGAAATTGGATGGATCTGAGCAACTTTTACGAGGACAAATTGTGATGGCTGAAAACTGGACTTTTGGCATGGTCAGATGCAATGGTCACAGGGGGTTGGGACTATGGTAACAGCTGAGCGGGCTGTGCTAGCTCGACTGTTTCCGTAATTCTCACCATCCCTGGTAATGGGAGGGAGGGTTTCTAATGACAGGAAAATACATTTATCCTGTAGATATGCTATAAATGTTTGAGCAACCGGTCAACCAGCTCTGATACTTACCAGACCTCTGGTGAGCGCTGCAGCCTCCTCACAGTGCACCAAGCACAGTGGCGTCTGTTGGATAGCAGCTGTACTTCGTATTGCAACTCAGCCCCATTCACCTGAATAGGACTGAGCTGCTCCTAGGTCATGTGATCAATGAACGTGACATCACTGGTCTAGGAAGAGGCCTAAGTGCTCACGGAGCACCATAGTATTTTTGTTCAGCAGATTGGTGAGGGTCCAAAGCAGGGGCGTAACTACCATAGCGGCAGACCATGCAACTGCTATGGGGCCCAGTTGACATCATCCCCTCTTCTACTGGGGGTGAAAACTTGGTCAGGACTCTACGCTCTAAAGTAGGGATGGCCAATCTGCGGCTCTCCAGCTGTTGTAAAACTACAACTCCGAAGTTGTAGTTTTGCAACAGCTGGAGAGCCGCAGGTTGGCCATCCCTGCTCTAAATGAACAACTTTTAGCAAATGAGGAAGTTGAAAAAAATGGCCCAAGGGTCAGTGAAAAGTGTTTAGGTGGAAACCCTTCTGTCCTGTGTGGGGGGCCTGGTTTGATCCTTGCTATGGGGCCATTATTTCTGTATGTACGCCACTGGTACCAGGAGTCAGACCCCCACCGATTCCTGAGGATAGGCCATCCTGGTGAGAAAGGATCATATATTTGCTGAATCTGAAATGCGTACACGTTAGTGCAATCTGTCTGCATTGTGTCATTTCTGGATTTTACTTATCTAAAGAATAAAGGTCAACTATGATTTTATGGGAAGCTGGATTTTTTGTTGTATTTTGGACACTGTTGATCCAGATGTATCTGTAGCGAATATATGGGTGAGCGTAACTCTCTTTCTTTCATATTTGTGTATCTCCACACATGGTGTACATCAGAGAGCTTCATTAAAGGGGTTGTCCCTGAGCACAGCTCTCTGCAGTCTCCATCAATCCCATAAACATGGAAGGAAGCGACAAGACCCATGTGAGACCAACATCACTCCGGAATAGAGGACTGAGAGCCCAGTTCTAGTGACCACTGGGGCTGCTGCCATCGGACCCCCACTGATCATACATTTATCACCTATGCTGTGGAAAAGCCCTTTAAGGAAAACTTCATCAGGTAGATAATGGAAGGAAGGAATGAAAGCTGTTACACAGGAAAAGTGGGGGAGTTGTCCATTGCAACCAATCAGATTGCACCTCTCATCTCACGGAAAATGAAAGCAGGGATCTGATTGGTTGTTACAGCTTATTACTTATAAGCTGGGTAGAGGTCAGTATATCATACAGCATAAGTTACCATGATAGAAGAAGTAAGTCACAGGCGCGGGAAAGCCGCGTATCAGGAAATAATAATGTAGAAATAATATGCAATATGAAGTGAAGTTTAATATTATTTAAAGCACTAAAATGTTTTATAGGGTTATTTGTGTTAAATTTCCTAATAATACTGATGGATGTAAAAAAAAAACAATAAAAGTGTAGTGTAATAAAAAGTCTGTGTCTCGCTGTATCGTCCAGGCTGCCGTGCACTGGCTATTCACAGGCGCGATCCCACTACTGATCGGCACGGGGGTTTTGACCTGCTCCGTTCCCGACCTGGGTCGGTTCACCCCTCCTTAGGACAACCTGGTGGCTCCGAGCTCCCCCCGAGTCACCATATTGATACCGAACTTAGTACGGACACCCGATCGACATAGCGCAGGGCAGAGCAGAACTCCCAGACTCAAGCGATCCGCCAGCCTCAGCCTCCCAAGTAGCTGGGATTACAGACGCACGCCACCGCGCCCGGCGAGTACAAAGCTGCGCTATCAGCTAGTAGAAGCTGCATCTACTAGATTCCCTAGCGCCATCTAGTGTCTACTGACGGGAAGAGGTCTCTCTCCGGCTGCCTCATCGGCTCTGACGTCACCATCCAGCGCCATCTAGTGTCTGTTTACAGAACACAGCTTTATAGCTGAATGCAGCAGAAGCTCTTCGGCGCCATCTAGTGTCCACTCGAAATGAACTGGTGTTGCCCTTATTGCACTTAGACAACCTGACCCTCCTGTACTCGCACTGACACAATACTGTCTGGATAAGTAACACAACGCAAAACGTTTCTTTCCCCATCATCAAACACTGATACGAGGATGAGAAATTGATATTAAAAATATACACAATGACTTACTGTTGTCTATATTCAGGCAGTGACTCCACAGCTCTTGTGAGAATGATAAAAGAGCAGAGATCGCCAGCGTCAGCTTCCAAATAGCTGGTATGACAGCTGAACGGTAGGAATGTCTGGCTCTGCTCTCACCCTTCAGCGCCATCTAATGTATGTTCGGGAAGGCAGAGTAATGACTCCAGGATATATCAGCTCCGACGTCCCTGAACCTTCCCAGCGCCATCTAGTGTCTGGGCTCTTAGCCGCCACCTAGTGTCCACTCAAGTGAATGTATATCTCTGGCAGTCGGACTGTTCTGAGGTGACTGGACCGTCCAGTATTATGTTGTATACTACATATATAACTATTACCCCCATGAGGTAACCTGGCCTCTAGTAATGTCTGCTCTAAACACCATAGTGTTTAGAACAAGGTAAAATGTCTGCTTCTTGGGGGGTGGCAGGTTTATGGGAAAGAAATATGTCATAGACTCCTCAGGTTATCCGTCTAATGGAAAGTGGAGCTGGGCAGTGATGTCACAGCTCCTGTGTGAGGAAAGTCTGAGCAGAAACCTAACTACTATTCTCTCAGGTATAAGCTCGGGGTGGTCGGTGTCCAGGAGCAGTCACAGAACTTGTAGGGATTTGTCTGTCTAGCAATTGTCTAGTACAATGTTATCAGAGATGATTCCTTACACCCTGGCATCAGCCTGATAACATGGAGCCATGCGAGAGAAGACCACAGGGGCCTCACAGAAGAGCGCCTCCAACAACAGCTTAATGTTCTGTAGTTAGTACTTAAAGGGGTTGTCCGAGTTATGACAAAAAATATATAGCACTGTAAATCTGATGGGCAGCAATATATAACTAAGTTAAGCAAGTTTTAGGCAAAAAAAAATCTATATTTCCTAATTTCCCTGGTTCTCTTCTGGTCTTTGTTTACATGCAATAACAACAATCTCAGACCCTCCCCCTTCTCCCCCCCTCTCTGCAAAGGGAATGAATACAAGTGCTGAGTGACATGTCTGCCTGCTGGAATACTCAGCAGCATGTTGTATGTGTAGGACTACAAGTCCCAGCTGTACAATGACACTGCTAATACATACAGGAATTTCTCCCTACCTGTTCTTGTACAATACAATTCCTCTACAGCTCTTGTGCCCAGCATTTGTCTCCTCTCACTGCTGCAGCTACTATTTGTTCTAAAGCCTTGAGCCCTCAGTGTGTTCTGGCTGAAGGGGTTAATGTTTTATCTGAAGGAATCCAGGCAGAGAGCAGATAGCAGGAGCCCGGCAAAGAAAGGGGGCGTGGCCAGTGACGTCGTGTACAGACTGTTATCTGAACTCTGAGGCTTGTGAACGAAACATCACAGAGCAGAGAGATAAGGTGACATCACAGGTCATGTGACCCTCAGTCAACTCTGAGAAACCAGTAGCTTTAGAAACATAAAGTATATGGGAAAGTTGTTATACCTGACAAGTTAGAAACATATAAAGAACAAAAAAATAACTTGGACAACCCCTTTAACACCCTATACCTACACCGCACTATACAGAGGACACCCTATACTAGGGTGACCAGATCTGGGTTTCTGAAAAGGAGGACACTATACCCCAGGGAATGGGGACCCAAACTTCCCTTTATTATTTTCCGTTATAACATGGTTATAACATGGTTATAACAGAAAATAATTGTTAAAATGGCCCTTAGAGGTTAAAAATAATTTTAAAAAACTCACCTTTTCCACTTGTTCGCGGCGCAGCCGGTCCTGTGTCTTCTTTCTTCTTTCACCTTGCAGGACCTGCAACGGGACCTTTGGTGACGTCACCGCGCGGTGAGCGCGCTCACCACGTGGTGACCGCGGTGACGTCACCAAAGGTCCTTTTGCAGGTCCTGCAAGGCCAGGAAAGAAGAAAGAAGACACCGGACCGGCTACGCCGCGAACAAGTGGAAAAGGTGAGTTTGTTTTTATTATTTTTAACCCTAAAGGCCATTTTAAAAGTTAAAATGACTTTGTTGGACTGCCTCAAACTGTTTGAGTCAAACATAAATTATGTTTGACTCAAAGAGTTTGAGGCAGTCCAACAAAATCCCGGACGATTTTCCAATTCCCCCCGGACATTTTTTTAATGCCCAAAAGTAGGACATGTCCGGGGAAAAGAGGACGTCTGGTCACCCTACTCTATACCCACACCGCACTATACAGAGGACACTATACCCACACCGCACTATACAGAGGACACTCTATACCCACACTGCACTATACAGAGGACATTCTATACCCACACCGCACTATACAGAGGACACTGTATACCCACACCGCACTATACAGAGGACACTATACCCACACCGCACTATACAGAGGACACTATACCCACACCGCACTATACAGAGGACACTCTATACCCACACTGCACTATACAGAGGACATTCTATACCCACACCGCACTATACAGAGGACACTGTATACCCACACCGCACTATACAGAGGACACTGTATACCCACACCGCACTATACAGAGGACACTCTATACCAGGGGTACTCAAGTACTTTTGGTAAAGGTCCACCTACCTGAGTCTGCTGTAGGATGAAGGTCCAAGCTGCAAAACAAAAAAATATATAAGGAGGGACAACACCAGTGGCGTGTAGCCTTAATAGTAGTAATGCCGCCTCTGCACTGTGCCCCCTTCAGAGGAATAATGCTCTCTGTGAACTGTGCCCCCTTCATAGTAGAAATACCCATTGTGCCCCCTTCACATTATGAATGCCCATTGTGCCCCCTTCACATTTGCAATACCCATTGTGCCCCCTTCAGAGTAGAAATGCCCATTGTGCCCCCTTCACATTATCAACGCCCATTGTGTCCCTTTTAACTTTTGCAATGCCCATTGTGCCCCCTCCAGCGTAGAAATTCCCATTGTGCCCCTCCAGAATAAAATGCCCGTTGTGCCCCCTCCAAAGTAAAAATGTCCATTGTGCCTCCTTCACAATAGTAATGCCCTCTGTGCCCCCTCCATAGTAGTAATGCCCTCTGTGCCCCCTCCAGAGTAAAAATTCCCATTGTGCCCCTCCAGAGTAAAAATGCCCTTTGTGCCCCTTCACATTAGTAATGCCCTCTGTGCATCCTCCATAGTAGTAATGCCCTCTGTGCCCCCTCTATAGTGATAAAGCCCTCTGTGCCCCCTCCATAGTAATAAAGTCCTCTGTGCCCCCTCCTTAGTTATAAAGTCCTCTGTGCCCCCTCCATAGTTACAAAGCCCTGTGTGCCCCCTCCATAGTAATAAAGTCCTCTGTGCCTCCTCTATAGTGATAAAGCCCTCTGTGCCCCCTCCATAGTAATAAAGTCCTATGTGCCCCCTCCTTAGTTATAAAGTCCTCTGTGCCCCCTCCATAGTTACAAAGCCCTGTGTGCCCCCTCCATAGTAATAAAGTCCTCTGTGCCCCCTCCATAGTTATAAAGTCCCCTGTGCCCCCTCCATAGTTACAAAGCCCTGTGTGCCCCCTCCATAGTAATAAAGTCCTCTGTGCCTCCTCCATAGTTATAAAGCCCTCTGTGCCCCCTCCATAGTTATAAAGTCCTCTGTGCCCCCTTCATAGTGATGAGGTCCTCTGTGCCCCCTCCATAGTTATAAAGTCCTCTGTGCCCCCTCCATAGTTATAAAGCCCTCTGTGCCTCCTCCATAGTTATAAAGTCCTCTGTGCCCCCTCCATAGTTATAAAGTCCTCTGTGCCCCTCTATAGTTATAAAGTCCTCTGTGCCCCCTCCATAGTTATAAAGTCCTCTGTGCTCTCTCCATAGTTATAAAGTCCTCTGTGCCCCCTCCATAGTTATAAAGTCCTCTGTGCCCCTCTATAGTTATAAAGCCCTCTGTGCCCCCTCCATAGTTATAAAGTCCTCTGTGCCCCCTCCATAGTTACAAAGCCCTCTGTGCCCCCTCCATAGTTACAAAGCCCTCTGTGCCCCCTCCATAGTTATAAAGTCCTCTGTGCCCCCTCCATAGTTATAAAGCCCTCTGTGCCCCCTCCATAGTTATAAAGTCCTCTGTGCCCCCTCCATAGTTACAAAGCCCTCTGTGCCCCCTCCATAGTTACAAAGCCCTCTGTGCCCCCTCCATAGTTATAAAGCCCTCTGTGCTCCCTCCATAGTTATAAAGTCCTCTGTGCCCCCTCCATAGTTATAAAGCCCTCTGTGCCTCCTCCATAGTTATAAAGCCCTCTGTGCCCCCTCCATAGTTATAAAGTCCTATGTGCCTCCTCCATAGTTATAAAGCCCTCTGTGCCCCCTCCATAGTTATAAAGTCCTATGTGCCCCCTCCATAGTTATAAAGTCCTCTGTGCCCCCTTCATAGTTATAAAGTCCTCTGTGCCCCCTTCATAGTTATAAAGTCCTCTGTGCCTCCTCCATAGTTATAAAGTCCTCTGTGCCCCCTCCATAGTGATGAGGTCCTCTGTGCCCCCTCCATAGTTATAAAGTCCTCTGTGCCCCCTCCATAGTGATGAGGTCCTCTGTGCCCTCTCCATAGTTATGAAGCCCTCTGTGCCCCTCCATAGTTATAAAGCCCTGTGTGCCCCCTCCATAGTTATAAGCCTGTGTGCCCCCTCCATAGTTATAAAGCCCTGTGTGCCCCCTCCATAGTTATAAGCCCTGTGTGCCCCTCCATTGTTATAAAGTCCTCTGTGCCCCCTCCATAGTTATAAAGTCCTCTGTGCCCCCTCCATAGTTATAAAGTCCTCTGTGCCCCTCCATAGTTATAAAGTCCTCTGTGCCTCCTCCATAGTTATAAAGTCCTCTGTGCCCCCTCCATAGTTATAAAGTCCTCTGTGCCCCTCCATAGTTATAAAGTCCTCTGTGCCCCCTCCATAGTTATAAAGTCCTCTGTGCCCCCTCCATAGTTATAAAGTCCTCTGTGCCCCTCCATAGTAATAAAGTCCTCTGTGCCCCCTCCATAGTGATGAGGTCCTCTGTGCCTCCTCCATAGTTATAAAGTCCTCTGTGCTCCCTCCATAGTTATAAAGTCCTCTGTGCCCCCTCCATAGTTATAAAGTCTTCTGTGCCCCCTCTGTATTAAAAAAAAACAAACAAAACACACAGCACCTACTCACCTTGTCCCGTTCCTGAAGCTTGCAGTCCTCCTGTCTTCACTGCAGGCACAGATCGCGCTGCACCATGTGGGCGGATATTATGCAGATTTCCAGTCTGCAGGCTCCGCCCACACCAACCGGCAGCGCGATCTGTGCAGACTGAATGGTGGAGCAGGAGAAGTCTTTCTGCTTCATCATTCACAGTGCAGCCGGCCTGAAGGAGGGGAGGAGCGAGGGGAGCTGAGCGGTGAGTCCGCCAGTTAAGTACCCCTGCTCTATACCCACACTGCACTATACAGAGGACACCCTATACATAACCCGCACTATATAGATGACACCCTATACACACACCGCACTAAATAGATGACGCCCTATACACACACACCACACTATTCAGAGGACATGCTATACACACACACTCCACTATACGGAGGACACCTTATACACACACCACACAACATAGATGACTCCCTATACACACACACCACACTATACAGAGGACACCCTATACACACACACTCCACTATACAGAGGACACCCTATACACACACACTCCACTATACGGAGGACACCTTATACACACACACCGCACTATACAGATGACACCCTATACACACACACTGCACTATACAGAGGACACCCTATACACACACACTCCACTATACAGAGGACACCCTATACACACACAACGCACTACACAGATGACACCCTATACACACACACTGCACTATACAGAGGACACCCTATACACACACACTGCACTATACAGAGGACACCCTATACACACACACTCCACTATACAGAGGACACCCTATACACACACAACGCACTACACAGATGACACCCTATACACACACACTGCACTATACAGAGGATACCCTATACACACACCGCACTATACAGAAGACACCCTATACACACCCCACACTATACAGAGGACACCCTATACACACACACTCCAATATACAGAGGACACCCTATACCCACACAACGCACTATACAGAGGACACCCTATACACACCGCGCTATATAGATGACACCCTATAAACACACACTGCACTATAAAGAGGACACCCTATATACACACCTCACTATACAGAGGACACAGTAAACGCCGTAATATCAAAAGCAAAAAAACCTTTTTTCAATTTCGTCCCACAAAGAATTTTTTTCTCGTTTTCCAATACACAACATGGTAAATTAAATGGTGTTGTTAAAAAATACAACTTATCCCTCAAACAATAAGCCCTCATGAATTTATATGAATGGAAATTTTTTAAAAGTTATATTGGAATGTGGGAAGGAAAAAAACAAAAATGAGGTTAAAGCAGGTAAGAGGTTAAAGCAGTTTTACAGGACCTCAGGATAGTTCATCAGTATCAGATTGGTGGGGGTCCTACCCCCGGCACCCCAGCTGCCTGCAGACTACTTTGCATTTTCATGGTGACAAGTTCTCTTTAAAGTGGTTGTGACTAATTTTAATCGTATCCTCTGTCCACAAGATGTGTCCAATCATTGGGGGCAAAGCTGTGGGACTCTACTAAATCAAGAGAATGAAGACCTGTGTCCCCGATATGAATGGAGCAGTGGTCGAGCATGTGCACTGCAGCTCCATTCATCTCTATGGGACTGAAGGAGATGCCAGGCTCTGTACTGCCTTCTCTTTAGCAGCCCCATAGAGATGACTGGAGCTGCAGCGTGCGGTTAGATGTGGAGATGAGTCAGGCAGTGCTGTGTGCAGTGTGACCTCAGCAAGAGGAATGACTCCATGATGTGCAGCAGTCCCTCCGCCCATACACAACGTGTGCACTGTGCACTCAGCCTGGAGCACATTCCTGCGCACTGCACACAGTGCTGACCTCCAGCAGTGCACTCAGTGTCATCACCCGGGATCACCCTGTAGTCAGCCACACTGCACTCACCCTGCTGTATACATACACTTCAAGGGGAGTTCCACTTTATCTGTTGTCATGTCATTTACATGTAATTCTAGGACTCATCTGTGCAGCTTCTGTTTTCATAACCGGGGACTAAACATGATTCCCCCAAATTCTGTCATTATGTCCTTTACAGGAAATCCCTATTTATATCTTTATAGATTAAAAAAAATTGGATCTCATGTCTGATTTCAGATTAACCCTTTCTGTCTCACTGTATAAATGCAGCATTAGAGGTGATTTACATAAAAAGCAAATAATATTGTCCAATCCTGAAGATGGATTTATTGCACTCAGTGCACTTATTACTTTGTTAGACCCTGATTGTTACTGAGGGTTCAGGTTACTGTGGTTTACACACTCATGTACCGCTATGTCTGGTCTTATACAGTAGATAAATGGCAGCAAAACCTTCTGACTTCGGTGGAACTGGACAACAGTGTAATGTGTATGGGGACCTCCTGACTCCACTCCCAATGTCAGGGAGAAAGATCGGGCAGTTGGAGGACAGAGGTGTCTGGGGAGGGCAGAGGTGTCTGGAGAGGACAGAGGTGTCTGGAGAGGACAGAGGTGTCTGGGGAGGACAGAGGTGTCTGGGGAGGGCAGAGGTGTCTGGGGAGGACAGAGGTGTCTGGAGAGGACAGAGGTGTCTGGGGAGGACAGAGGTGTCTGGGGAGGACAGAGGTGTCTGGGGAGGACAGAGGTGTCTGGGGAGGGCAGAGGTGTCTGGGGAGGACAGAGGTGTCTGGGGAGGACAGAGGTGTCTGGGGAGGGCAGAGTTGTCTGGAGAGGACAGAGGTGTCTGGGGAGGACAGAGGTGTCTGGGGAGGACAGAGGTGTCTGGGGAGGATACAGGTGTCTGGAGTGGACAGAGGTGTCTGGCAGAGACTTTCTCCCAGAGGAACCTAGAAAAAGCTGCCAGACAAAACTAAAATGTATTCCAGAAACACAAGTTATCCCCTACCCACCATATCTGTGGAGGTCTGACAGCTGGGACGTCCACCATTCATGAGGACAGGGTCCTGTGTCCCCCACTTGAATTGAGCGATGGTCGATTATGTGCACCCCACTCTATTCATATACTGTGGGTTAGGCGAGCGCTGTATTCAGCTTTGCTCAGCAGTCCTATAGGCTTTGAATGGATATATATATATATATACCATATACACCCCTGACCTAAAAGCAATGTTCTTCTAATAACAGGACCCCTGGATAAGGTACAAATACTGGTAACAGCTGGATAATGAGAAGTGACCCCCTTATATTTGGGGGAGATGATAGAATGGAATTATTATAGAGATGATATTTGGGGGAGATGATAGAATGGAATTATTATACGGTGACTACTAGTAACAGCGCCGTCACCACAGACATTTCTGCTGGATCAGGCTCCGTCTCCTGTGACTCTGCAGGTTTTGCACACAGCACGTCCTTCTTCATACCTCGTCCTTACACATGTGGCTGTGTGTCACGTGGTTGGTGCTGGGTTTATGGGACGGGTTTTGCACTCCGCTCTGTATCTTGTGTATATAAGACAGGGAACAGCTGGTGTCTGCATCCAGCATCACACACAGAAGACATCGAGGCTACAGACATTTATATCCATAGCAGCATGGACCCTCAGAGCTGTGACTGCGGAACAGGTGAGCCGGACATTTATAGTGGAAATAGAGACTTTACATGGGTCTAGTTACAGATGGATGATGCTGAGGTAGTTAGATGTAGCAGTGCTGAGTTTGTTGTTTGGTGATTTTATACACTTAATAAAAATGGAGGATTTTAACAAAGACAAACATGATGAAAAATGTTTTAATATATGCAAATGAGCCTCTAGGAGAAACGGGGGTGTTGCCATTATACCTAGAGGCTCAGCTCCCCCTGCATCTGCTGCACTCTCTTTACAGGGTTAGGCAGTGTAAACATCAAGTCCTGTCAATCAAAGTGCAGAGGATGTGTCAGTTCCAGAGAGAGCAGAGCCTCTAGGTGCAATGGTAACGCTCCCTTTGCTCCTAAAGGCTCATTTGCATATATTGAAACATCATTTTTCGAAGCAATGTGGACACATATGAAAATACATGATCAGTATAGTACAG
This sequence comes from Rhinella marina, assembly GCA_900303285.1. Classification (NCBI taxonomy): domain Eukaryota; kingdom Metazoa; phylum Chordata; class Amphibia; order Anura; family Bufonidae; genus Rhinella; species Rhinella marina. The sequence continues at coordinate 23,075 of ONZH01006574.1, read as the reverse complement.
GGATCAGCAACCTTCGGCTCTCCAGCTGTTCTGAAACTACAACTCCCAGAATCCTCCTTTCACTTCTACGGCAGTTACAAGGACAGCTGAGTAAGTGTACATGCTGGGAGTTGTAGTTTCACAGCAGCTGTAGTTGATGATCCCTGGTCTAGTGTGTATGGTGCTGGGTACTCTGGGGTAAAGATCTATGTGATATGATGCAGTGGATACACCTAATACACCGCTACATAACAACTGTCCTGTTTCTGTCTTAGGAGCTTCTTGTTCCTGTGAAGTGTCCTGTAGATGTCAGGAATGCAAATGTACATCCTGCAAAAAAAGTGAGTATACATGGGCTGGATGTGGGACTGTACCATGTTTAACCAGACAACCCTTTCAGCCCACTGCAGTTTTTTTTATTGTTTTTATTTTTATTATGGGTAAAGACGGTTGATTTCTTAAATTTTAAAGTCCCTCCCTCCCCTCAGGGGATATAACCATGCGATCAGTAGATCACTTCTCCCAGCCCTTCATCAGAATATATCTATATTCATCATTGCCAATGGACGGCTTCCCCGCTCCTTTTTGCAGTGAAACCACATAAAGCCGTGCTCCTTTGTCATGCTGGACGCTGTTAATGTCTCTAAATTTAGATGCGCCAAATTGTGCCACATCTATGACAAAATCTAGGATTAATTAGTAAATGTCACCCTCTCTCTTTATTATATGTAATTTAAAGTGGTTTCTGGAGATTTTATACTGATGAGAGAAGCACCGCAGCCTTCTCACATCTTAGCCCAGGCCATGTGACGTGAGGTTCATCGGACTACGCACACCTCAGCTCCATTGAACTGAAAAGGACTGAGCTGTGATACCAAGCACAACCACTATACAATGTACGGCGCTGTGGTTGGTGAGCGGGGAGAAGTGCACGGTACTGCTGCCTTCTCAAACAGCTGATCAGATACTGATGATCTATCCAGAGGAGCAGTATAAAAGTCTCAGAAAACCCCTTTAAATACTATATCTCCAAAGTGGGCCAAGTCAGACTACAGCTTGTCAGACTACACATTGGAAATAGTGGAGCACGCATATCCTGTGGATATACATAATGTCTGAGATACTGGGACTTGTTATAGCTGTGAATGGTGCAGTCTTCTCATGGGTCCTCTCCTCCACAGGCTGCTGCTCCTGCTGTCCGGCTGGGTGCAGTAAATGCCGCCAGGGCTGTCAGTGCACAGATGGATGTGGGACCTGCAGCTGCTGCAAGTGACGCTGCTACACAAGGAGCCACCAGCGAATCCGTTACTGTCTGATCTACGCACAATGACGTGTAGTCTGATCTCTGTGTGCCAGTGATGTCATGTCTGCAGTATTTATGTCACGTCTCATCTCCCTGCTGTCTATTAATATGAAATCACACATTTACTGTAAACCCTGTTATTACTGGAGTCCTTCCCCTGACTTCTACTGCTCCTTCTCTGTACACCGTCATATATCATCTCTGTATATGAGGGGGCAATAAATGTACTGATTGTTCCCACAAAAAGAAGTGTTAATCAGTATGTACAGAGTCATGTATGTAATGTACACCCGTGTGCTCCTCACCTCTCCATACACAGAAACTTGTTACCCCTCGTGTCATCAGTAAAAACCTCTCCTCTACATTTATACCTGTGTCCTCCTGTTACTTCCGCCATCCCTGAGTGAGGAGCCATGACTGCCACCCACGGGACAAAAAGCTTCTTCTGTGAGGTCTGACTCCCTGATAGATGACCGGTCATTAGTGCTGATCCAGACAAATCTGACTTCTGCCCCCACCTCTGATGTACTTATCTAATGAGGAACCATTCAGAAGATCCTCCCAGTCATGTGCTCATCACTCCCGCTCAGCATCACACACATCAGAAGACATGGGGGTCTGCGGCAGGGACTGCTGAGGAGAAGCTGAGGACCGCGCTCTGCTATCTCCTGCAGTCCCATACAACTGAACGGAGTGGAAGTGCCCATGTCTGACCACCATTCACTCCAGGGACTCCAGCACCTCATCCCTGTGATCAGTGGGGGTCCCAGCAGTCAGACCCCAGATACTTAGTCTTTATCCCGTGGATAGGGGATCGGTTCTTATAGGGAGAGAACCCCTTTATATTTCAATATATAACCAGTCGGACACAATAAACAAGCTGCTGGTAATGGTGCAGGTTCTGGAGTCCGATGAGCACTTCCTAGGGGGCAATTTATTAATGACTGAAATAAAGCTTGTCATGTGCCTGAAATTAGATGTTAAAGGGGTTCTTTATGGTTTTAATATTGATGGTCTATCCTCAGGAAAGGTCCTCAATATCACAAAGGTGGGGTCTGACTACTGACAACCCTGCTGATCACCTGGTCTGTAGTATCTCTGGAACTACTCAGCTCCGTCCATTGTGTAGTAGCTGGAGCCGGTTACTGCACTGATCTCCATCCACTGCACCATGGAGTAGACGGCTGTGTAGTTCTGCACCTATTTTTGGTCAATGCCGATCTGATATCAGCAGGATTGTGGAGTCCGACCACTTAGGAACCCCCACCAGTCCTGATAACTGGGGTCCTATGTCCCCGTCCTGATTGAGAGGCAGGTCGAGCATGCTCCATTCATTCTCTAGGAGGCTGCTGGAGATAGCTGGACACAGCTCTGGGCTATTTCTTATAGTCCCATAGAGAAGCCATGACAACCGCTCTCAGCAATCTACATCAATCTCCTAATTTCTGAAACCAGGGACAAGGCCCATGTGTGACCACTGCTCCATTCAGGGCATCGGAGTGCCCTGAATCACAGGGGTCCCAGCAGTGATCACAGGGGTCCCAGCAGTCACACCCCCACCCATCATACATTTATCACCTATGCTGTGGACAGGACCTCTAAGAACAGGTCCATACACCATGGCGGTTTCCAGGATCAGAGGGCGGTATAAAGCATAAATGATATGATATATTGTGACTTGTGGATGAAGAGTGTGAGGTTGATGGGGAAAAAGTCTGTGTCGTCCAGGCTGCCGTGCACTGGCTATTCACAGGCACGATCCCACTACTGATCAGCACAGGGGTTTTGACCTGCTCTGTTCCCAACCAGTTCACCCCTCCTTAGGACAACCTGGTGGCTCAAAGCTCCCCCCGAGTCACCATATTGATACCAAACTTAGTGCAGACACCCAGTCGACACAGCGCAGGGCAGAACAGAACTCCCAGACTCAAGCGACCCACCAGCCTCAGCCTCCCAAGTAGCTGGGATTACAGACACATGCCACCACACCCAGCAAGTACAGAGCTGTGCTATCAGCTAGTAGAAGCTGCATCTACTAGATCCTCTAGCGCCATCTAGTGTCTATTGATGGGAATAGGTCTCTCTTTACGACTGCCTCATAAACTGTAATGTCACCTTCCTGCGCCATCTAGTGTCTATACACAGACCATAGCTTTATAGCTGAATGCAGCAGCCGCTCTTCGGCGCCATCTAGTGTCCACTCAGAATAAACTGGTGTTGCCCTTATTGCACTCGACCTGACCCTCCAGTACTCGCACTGACACAATACTATCTGGATAAGTAACACAACGCAAAACTTTTCTTTCCCCATTATCAAACACTGATACGAGGATGAGAAATTGATATTAAAAATATACACAATGACTTACTGTTGCCTATATTCAGGCAGTGACTCCACAGCTCTTGTGAGAATGATAAAAGAGCAGAGATCACCAGCGTCAGTTTCCAAATAGCTGGTATCACAGCTGAACGGTACCGCACTCAGCCAATGTCTGGCTCTGCTCTCACTTGAAGCCACTTTTTCCTTCACAGGACCCTTCAGCGCCATCTAATGTATGTTCGGGTAGGCACAGTAATGGTTCCAGGATGTACATCAGCTCGGACGTTCCTGAACCTTCCCAGCGCCATCTAGTGGCTGTAGGAGAACATAGTCCTATGGCTGGAGACATCAGTGGCTCTTGGCCGCCTCCTAGTGTCCCTTCCAGTGAATGTGTTTCTCTGGCAGTCGGCCTGTTCTGAGGTGACCGCAATGTCCAGTATTATGTTGTATACATATAAATATTACCCCTATAAGGTAACCTGACCTCTAGTAATGTATGCTTTGGGGTGGATTGCAGTGACATCCGTGCACAGGTCATACACACACTATAGTGTTTAGAACAAGGTAAAATGTCTGCTCCCTGGGGGATGGCAGGTTTATGGGAATAAAATATGTCACTGATTCCTCAGGTCATCCGTCCAATAGGGAGTGGAGCTCGGCAGGGACGTCACAGCTCCTGTGTGAGGAAAGTCTGAGCAGAAGTCTGACTACTATTCCCTCAGGTATAAGCTTGGGGTGGTCGGTGTCCAGGAGCGGTCATAGAACTTGTAGGGAGTTGTCGGACTAGCAATTGTCTGGTATTATATAGTCAGAGATGATTCCTTACACCCCGGCTGTCTATGCATCCAAAAAACTGCAGTCCACCCCCAGAGTAGTTTGTAGTGAGAACATAGCTAGACGTGTGCTGAGCAGGGTTGCCAACCTTCCTTTCAAATTTTTCTGGACAACTGAACCAAAATTTACGGACGGCCCAAAATTTTTACGGACATATGCCACACCCCCTTTTTAGAGGACACGCCCCCAGAATAAAGAGGATTGTTCAGTAGTTAAAAATAAAATATGGCATATGGAAAATAAATCAACAGTTTTCAGCTGTTACATCCCTGCCATTGAGTGCTTTGTTTATATGCCTGCAGTGATGATGCCTGTGACACGATGGACTTTCTGGCATCATTGCTGCTGCCATGTAAACAAAGACTGACAGGCATGTAATGGGCAAGTGTGCACATCTGTCATAGTGCTGGTGATGTGCACACTGATGTGCAGGTGTATGGCATGATGTGCCCACTGCAGACAGTTCTCAGCATTAGATCACTAATTGGTGATTGGCTGCAGCAGTAACATACCATATACCAGCAAGTCCTTGCTGAAGAAATAGGTGACACATATTTGGAAGGACATTACATTCACCAATACCAAACGTACAAGATGATACAGTACCACATACCTCTTAAATCCAGTGACGTCTCCCTGATGTAAATGTTCTCTTTTCTCATCTTCTCTATTTGGCCCACACCGCCATGACACTTCTTTCAGCCCCATCTTCTCTCTGCAGAGTTTGCCACAAAGACACCTTAGATTACCCACTTTTCTGTTATCCTGCTGCTGCCCAAAATACTGTGCCCACTCACTGTTCTCCCCAATGTCCCCAAATACTATACTGTAGATATAACAGTGCCATATAGGTAGGACCCCATATAGTTACAGTGCTCCCCAAAGTCCCACTGATACTAATAATTCTGTCCCAGAGTGCCCTCATTAGTAATAGTGCCCCAATAGTGATAATGCTCCACAAGTAGCTCTTTTAGCAGTAGTGCCCTCCATATTGTACTAATAATAGTAACACCCCCAATAGTACCCCTGGTAGTAGTAATAATTCCCCATTATAGAAATCATTTTTCCCATATCGTCTCCAGTAGTGCTCCCAGAAATAATAAAGACCCGCTGTAATGGTCCTCAGATCAGCCCACTGTGCCCCCATCAGACCTCAGAGCAGCCCACTGTGCCCCCATCAGACCTCAGAGCAGCCCACTGTGCCCCCATCAGACCTCAGAGCAGCCCATTGTGCCCCCATCAGACCTCACAGCAGCCCACTGTGCCCCCATCAGACCTCACAGCAGCCCACTGTGCCCCCATCAGACCTCACAGCAGCCCACTGTGACCCCATCAGACCTCACAGCAGCCCACTGTGCCCCCGTCAGACCTCAGAGCAGCCCACTGTGCCCCCATCAGACCTCACAGCAGCCCACTGTGCCCCCATCAGACCTCAGATTAGCCCATTGTGCCCCCATCAGACCTCAAATCAGCTTATCGTGCCCCCATCAGACCTCATATCAGACATTGTGCCCCATCAGACCTCATATCAGCCCACTGTGCCCCATCAGACCTCATATCAGCCCACTGTGCCCTCATCAGACCTCATATCAGCCCACTGTGCCCCCATCAGACCTCACAGCAGCCCACTGTGCCCCCATCAGACCTCACAGCAGCCCACTGTGCCCCCATCAGACCTCACAGCGGCCCAATGTGTCTCCATCAGACCTCAAATCAGCTTATCGTGCCCCCATCAGACCTCATATCAGTCCACTGTGCCCCATCAGACCTCATATCAGCCCACTGTGCCCTCATGAGACCTCATATCAGCCCACTGTGCCCCCATCAGACCTCATATCAGCCCACTGTGCCCCATCAGACCTCATTTCAGCCCACTGTGCCCTCATCTGACCTCATATCAGCCCACTGTGCCACATCAGACCTCATTTCAGCCCACTGTGCCCCATCAGACCTCATATCAGCCCACTGTGCCCTCATGAGACCTCATATCAGCCCACTGTGCCCCCATCAGACCTCATATCAGCCCACTGTGCCCCATCAGACCTCATTTCAGCCCACTGTGCCCTCATCTGACCTCATATCAGCCCACTGTGCCCCCATCAGACCTCACAGCAGCCCACTGTGCCCCATCAGACCTCACAGCAGCCCACTGTGCCCCCATCAGACCTCACAGCAGCCCACTGTGCCCCCATCAGACCTCAGATCAGCCCACTGTGCCCCCATCAGACCTCAGAGCAGCCCACTGTGCCCCCATCAGACCTCACAGCAGCCCACTGTGCCCCCATCAGACCTCACAGCAGCCCACTGTGCCATCAGACCTCACAGCAGCCCACTGTGACCCCATCAGACCTCATAGCAGCCCACTGTGCCCCATCAGACCTCACAGCAGCCCACTGTGCCCCCATCAGACCTCAGATCAGCCAACTGTGCCCCCATCAGACCTCAGAGCAGTCCACTCTGCCCCCATCAGACCTCACAGCAGCCCACTGTGCCCCCATCAGACCTCACAGCAGCCCACTGTTCCATCAGACCTCACAGCAGCCCACTGTGACCCCATCAGACCTCAGAGCAGCCCACTGTGCCCCCATCAGACCTCACAGCAGCCCACTGTGCCCCCATCAGACCTCACAGCAGCCCACTGTGCCCCCATCAGACCTCAGATCAGCCCATTGTGCCCCCATCAGACCTCAAATCAGCTTATCGTGCCCCCATCAGACCTCATATCAGACATTGTGCCCCATCAGACCTCATATCAGCCCACTGTGCCCCATCAGACCTCATATCAGCCCACTGTGCCCCCATCAGACCTCACAGCAGCCCACTGTGCCCCCATCAGACCTCAGAGCAGCCCACTGTGCCCCCATCAGACCTCACAGCAGCCCACTGTGCCCCCATCAGACCTCACAGCAGCCCACTGTGCCCCCATCAGACCTCACAGCGGCCCACTGTGACCCCATCAGACCTCACAGCAGCCCACTGTGCCCCCATCAGACCTAAAAGCAGCCCACTGTGCCCCCATCAGACCTCACAGCAGCCACTGTGCCTCCATCAGACCTCATATCAGCCCACTGTGCCCTCATGAGACCTCATATCAGCCCACTGTGCCCCCATCAGACCTCACAGCAGCCCACTGTGCCCCCATCAGACCTCACAGCAGCCCACTGTGCCATCAGACCTCACAGCAGCCCACTGTGACCCCATCAGACCTCACAGCAGCCCACTGTGCCCCCATCAGACCTAAAAGCAGCCCACTGTGCCCCCATCAGACCTCACAGCAGCCACTGTGCCTCCATCAGACCTCACAGCAGCCCACTGTGCCCCCATCAGACCTCAGATCAGCCCATTGTGCCCCCATCAGACCTCAAATCAGCTTATCGTGCCCCCATCAGACCTCATATCAGACATTGTGCCCCATCAGACCTCATATCAGCCCACTGTGCCCCATCAGACCTCATATCAGCCGACTGTGCCCCCATCAGACCTCAGAGCAGCCCACTGTGCCCCCATCAGACCTCACAGCAGCCCACTGTGCCCCCATCAGACCTCACAGCAGCCCACTGTGCTCCCATCAGACCTCACAGCGGCCCACTGTGTCTCCATCAGACCTCAGATCAGCCCATTGTGCCCCCATCAGACCTCAAATCAGCTTATCGTGCCCCCATCAGACCTCATATCAGCCCACTGTGCCCCATCAGACCTCATATAAGCCCACTGTGCCCTCATGAGACCTCATATCAGCCCACTGTGCCCCAATCAGACCTCACAGCAGCCCACTGTGCCCCCATCAGACCTCACAGCAGCCCACTGTGCCCCAATCAGACCTCACAGCAGCCCACTGTGCCCCCATCAGACCTCAGATCAGCCCACTGTGCCCCCATCAGACCTCACAGCAGCCCACTGTGCCCCCATCAGACCTCAGATCAGCCCACTGTGCCCCCATCAGACCTCAGAGCAGCCCACTGTGCCCCATCAGACCTCACAGCAGCCCACTGTGCCCCCATCAGACCTCACAGCAGCCCACTGTGCCATCAGACCTCACAGCAGCCCACTGTGACTCCATCAGACCTCAGAGCAGCCCACTGTGCCCCCATCAGACCTCACAGCAGCCCACTGTGCCCCCATCAGACCTCACAGCAGCCCACTGTGCCCCCATCAGACCTCACAGCAGCCCACTGTGCCCCCATCAGACCTCACAGCAGCCCACTGTGCCCCCATCAGACCTCACAGCAGCCCACTGTGCCCCCATCAGACCTCACAGCAGCCCACTGTGCCCCCATCAGACCTCACAGCAGCCCACTGTGCCATCAGACCTCACAGCAGCCCACTTTGACCCCATCAGACCTCAGAGCAGCCCACTGTGCCCCCATCAGACCTAAAAGCAGCCCACTGTACCCCCATCAGACCTCACAGCAGCCCACTGTGCCCCATCAGACCTCACAGCAGCCCACTGTGCCCCCATCAGACCTCAAATCAGCTTATCGTGCCCCCATCAGACCTCATATCAGACATTGTGCCCCATCAGACCTCATATCAGCCCACTGTGCCCCATCAGACCTCATATCAGCCCACTGTGCCCCCATCAGACCTCACAGCAGCCCACTGTGCCCCCATCAGACCTCACAGCAGCCCACTGTGCCCCCATCAGACCTCACAGCAGCCCACTGTGCCCCACTCCTCCACCCTCCCCCTCTTCGCCTTGTGTTTTCTGAGGCTGGGCTGGCTGGCCCCCCTAGTTGCCTTGCCTTGCCCTAGTTGCCTTGCCTTGCCTGCACCTGCGCAGTGCACCACCCGCCCCGCATGTGCCTCTCCAGTCGTCCGCATGCCATTCACCGCCCGGTCCGGCCCCTGTCTCCACGACTCCACCTCCACTGGTATTGGTATGGTAAGTAGAATCCTTGCGCGCTTACGGCGCAGCGCACCGCCTCCGCCGGCCCGCCCTCTCAGCGTCAGAAAGCGGCCGGAACTTTAAACTACTGTATGCCCGAAGTCTGTATGCGTACTAATTGCGTACGCAGTAAAGACTTCGGTGAATCGGCGGGTTTTCACCAGTGAAATTCACGGACGCTGCTTTTTTTCTGCCGGACGCTACGGACTGCAGAGAAAAGCAACGCTTTTTTGCGGACTGTCCGTAAATTTACAGACGGCTGGCAACCCTGGTGCTGAGCGCTGTGCAGCTGAACCGTACTGAAGCTGGCACTCATACAAGAGAGCATTTTACTTTTTTTCCAGACAGAATTATCTCGCTGTGAATGCTGGATGATGGAGTCGTCAACTTGCAGTAAGTGCCAGTTCAAGTGGACATTAAATGGCGCTGACAAGTGACTGCTGCTTTCAGATCTAAAACTATGTTTGTGAATAAACACTAGATGGCGCTGGAGGGTGACGTCAGGCTGATCTGCTGGAGGTAGAAAGAGACCTATTCCCATGAGTAGACACTAGATGGTGCTAGAGGGTCTAGTAGATGCAGCTTCTACTAGCTGATAGCACAGCTCTGTACTTGCCAGGTGCAGTGGTGTGCGTCTGTAATCCCAGCTACTTGGGAGACTGAGGCTGGCGGATCTCTTGAGTCCGGGAGTTCTGCTCTGCCCTGTGCTATGTTGATCGGGTGTCTGCACTAAGTTCAGTATCAATATGGTGACTTGGGGGGGGCTCTGAGCCACCAGGTTGCCCTAAGGAGGAGTGAACGGAGCAGGTCAAAACCCCCGTGCCGATCAGTAGTGGGATCGCGCCTGTGAATAGCCAGTGCACGGCAGCCTGGACAAAACAGCACGACACAGACTTTTTATTACACTGCACTTTTACATGGTTTTCACATCAATATTATTAACACAAATAACCCTATAAAACATTTTTGCGCTTTCTTTAATATTAAACTTCACTTCATATTGAATATTATTTCTACATTATTATTTCCTCATACACGGCTTTCCTGCGCCTGTGACTTATTTCTTCTATCATGTTAACTTATGCTGTATGATACTGACCTCTACCCAGCTTATAAGTAATGAGCTGTAACAACCAATCAGATCCCTGCTTTAATGTTCCAAAATATCTGTGAGAAATGAGAGGTGCAATCTGATTGGTTGCAATGGACAACTCCCCCACTTTTCCTGTGTAACGGCTTTCATTCCTTCCTTCCATTATCTTCCTGATGGAGTTTTCCTTTAAGGGCTTTTTCTCAGCAAACATTTATAGCCTGTCCACAGCATAGGTGATAAATGTATGATCAGTCGGGGTCCGACGGCTGGGGCTCCTGTGATCGCTAGAACGGGGCCCTCAGTCCTCTATTCCAGAGTGATGGCGGTCACACATGGGCCTTGTCACTTCCTTCCGTGTTTATGGGATTGATGGAGACTGCAGAGAGCTGCGCTCAGGGACAATCCCATTAATGACGCAGTCTGATGTATGCCGTGTGTAGATACACAGTGTGTCAGATAGATATGAAGAATACAGGGTCTATCAGCAGTAATACCCATGTTATTATCAGTGTGATTTCAACACGTGATGTTAACAGCAGATTTTCCTATACACACAGTCCAGGAAGAACAACGTCTTCTCTGTAGTAGAAGAGATCTGCCTCCAAGTCTTCTTGGCTTTAAAGGGGTTATCCAGGGCAAAAACAATCAGTGTCGGTGGCTAAAATTGGCTTAAAGGGCATCTGTCAGCAGTTTTGTCCCTATGACACTGGCTGACCTGTTACATGTGCACTTGGCAGCTCAAGACATCTGTGTTTGCAGAATCATTGACTGCTGTGGGTATTATTCTTAAAGGGGTTCTCTGGGGTTTTTATGTTGATGGCTTATTCTTAGGGCTGTTTCAGACAAGTGTGTTTTCCGTCTGGATTCGATTCAGAGCCCTGGCCCCATAAAAGTAAATTGGGCTGCATGAAAAATGTAAGGCGTCCAGATGCTATCTGGATGGAAAAAAACACAAAACTGAAAGCAATCGCAGACAAACTGATTGAACTTGCCTGCAAAACCATCATGAACAGATCCTGACACAATCTGTATCGCTTGTGTGAAAGAGGCCTTATGATAGGTGATTATCAGACTTAGGGCTCATGCACATGCACGTGTGGCGGCCAGGCCCGTGCTGCGGACCACAAATTGCAGTCCACAATGCAAGGGCACTGACCGTAGCGGCACAGTCTGAAAAATGAATATAGAGCTTGTCATTTGCCAGAAATGAGATGTTAAAGGGGTTTTTCAGGGTTTTAATATTGATGGTCGTCAATATAAGAAAGGTGGGGTCTGACTACTGACACCCCTGCGGATCACCTGGTGTGCAGTAGCTCTGGAACTACTCAGCTCCGTCCATTGTGTAGTACAGGGGTGAGGAACCTTTTTGCTGCCGAGGGCCATACAAAACTCTAAACTTTAAGATTTGACTGTTATATTTGGTCAAACATATAACGATTCAATTTTAAAAAAAATCTAAAGCTCTGTATTTTTGCAGCTATCACATATAGCACAGACACCATTTTGGCCACACATAGCAGTCTAATTTTTAAGTTCAGAATGTTATGTATTTAGTTCTTTATTTGGCATTAATGGCAGCCAACCAACTCCCTGGGGGTCCAGAGAGGGGTTCACCCAGCTTTCACTCTCCCTGCCTCTACTTTAGCAACTGTCCCTGCCTTTGTACCTTTCTCAGCCTCAGATCTGACCCCCCCACCCCACACCTCCATCAACCTCCTGTCAGACCTTCCTGCCACAGATCAGACCCTCCCTAGCCTCAGATCAGCCCCATCAGACCCCCTCAACATCAGATCAGACCCCCAGCCTCAGATTACCAATAGAACCCCCAGCCTCAGATCAGACCCCCTAGCCTCAGATCAGACCCCCAATAGACGCCCCCTTCCCCGATAATGGAGGTGGTCATTAGCATTTTCACTATATGCTCTGGCTAGCAGTCCAGGGGCCACATGAATTCATCCTGTGGGCCGTATATGGAAGATGGAGCTGGTTACTGCTCTGATCTTCCCATTCACTTAAAGGGGTTCTGCAGTTTTTAAAAACTGATGACCTATCCGCTGGATAGATCATCAGCATCTGATCGGCGGGGGTCCGACACCCGGGGCCCCCACCGATCAGGCCGTTTGAGAAGGCAGCGGCGCTGCAGGAGCGCCGCGGCCTTCTCTGTGTTTACCGCAGACCCAGTGACGTCACGACTAGTATCACTGGCCTGGGCGCGGCTAAGCTCCATTCATGTGAACAGAGCTTAGCCGCGCCCAGGCCAGTGATACTAGTCGTGACGTCACTGGGCCTGCGGTAAACACAGAGAAGGCCGCGGCGCTCCTGCAGCGCCGCTGCCTTCTCAAACAGCTGATCGGCGGGGGCCCCGAATGTCGGACCCCCGCCGATCAGATGCTGATGATCTATCCAGAGGATAGATCATCAGTTTTTAAAAACTGTAGAATCCCTTTAAATAGAAGCAGCGTTGCATTAATCAGCACCACCCACCGCACCACAGAGTAGATCGATTTGTAGTTCTGGCGCCTATTTTTGGCCCCTGCTGATCTGATATTGATGACATTTCCTGGTTGTGCCAGGTATCAGCAGGACAGGGGATAATTAATGATTGTGGGGTCTGACCACTTTGGAACCCCCACCAGTCCTATGTCCCCATCCTGATGGACAGGCAGGTCCATGCATTCTCTAGGCGGCTGCTGGAGATCGCTGGACAGAGCTCTGGGCTATTTCCTATGGTCCCATAGAAAAGCCATGAAGACCGCTCTCAGCAATCTCATACTCTCTCAAACCAGTAACAAGGCCCATGTGTGACTACTGCTCCATTCAGGGCATTGGAATAGGAATCTAGTGATCACAGGGGTCCCAGCAGTCACACCCCCACCCATCATACATTTATCACCTATGCTGTGAACAGGACCTCTAAGAACAGGTCCATACACCATGGCGGTTTCCAGGATCAGAGGGCAGAATAAAGCATAAATGATATGATATATTGTGACTTGTGGATGAGGAGTGTGAGGTTGATGGGGAAAAAGTCTGTGTCTCGCTGTGTCGTCCACTGGCTATTCACAGGCACGATCCCCATCCCACTACTGATCGGCACAGGTGTTTTGACCTGCTCCGTTCCCGACCTGGGCCTTTTCACCCCTCCTTAGGACAACCTGGTGGCTCAGAGCTCCCCCCGAGTCACCATATTGATACTGAACTCAGTGCAGACACCCGATTGACATAGCAGAACTCCCAGACTCAAGCGATCCGCCAGCCTCAGCCTCCCAAGTAGCTGGGATTACAGACACACTCCACCGCACCCACCAAGTACAGATCTGTGCTATCAGCTAGTAGAAGCTGCATCTACTAGATCCTCTAGCGCCATCTAGTGTCTATTGATGGGAATAGGTCTCTGTCTCTCCGACTGCCTCATAAACTCCAACGTCACCTTCCTGCGCCATCTAGTGTCTATACAAAGACCATAGCTTTATAGCTGAATGCAGCAGCCGCTCTTCGGCGCCTTCTAGTGTCCACTCAGAATAAACTGGTGTTGCCCTTATTGCACTTAGACGACCTGACCCTCCAGTACTCGCACTGACACAATACTATCTGGATAAGTAACACAACGCAAAACTTTTCTTTCCCCATCATCAAACACTGATACGAGGATGAGAAATTGATATTAAAAATATACACAATGCCTTACTGTTGTCTATATTCAGGCAGTGACTCCACAGCTCTTGTGAGAATGATAAAAGAGCAGAGATCACCAGAGTCCAGGGGCGGACTGGGAACTTAAAGTGGCCCTGGAAAAAATACTAAAAGTGGCCCTATTGTGTAGTTGGGTCCAAATTGATGGAAGGCAGGGGCAGCAATACCATATTGTGGCACATTATACCACAGAGCCAAATATCACAGTCCATCACAAAATACTGCCAGCAGTACAAAATACATCCCCAAAAACTTCCACTTGCTGGCAATTAGAAGGGCCCAGATGGCCCCCTGGACATCGGCCCACCGGGAAATTTCCCTGTAAGGTCTATGGCCAATCCGCCCCTGCCAGAGTCAGCTTCCAAATAGTTGGTATGACAGCTGAACGGTACTGCACTCAGCCAATGTCTGGCTCTGCTCTCACTTGAAGCCGCTTTTTCCTTCACCGGACCCTTCAGCGCCATCTAATGTATGTTCGGGTAGGCAGAGTAATGGTTCCAGGATGTATCAGCTCGGACGTTCCTGAACCTTCCCAGCGCCATCTAGTGGCTGTAGGAGAACATAGTCCTATGGCTGGAGACATCAGTGGCTCTTGGACGCCACCTAGTGTCCCTTCCAGTGAATGTGTTTCTCTGGCAGTCGTCCTGTTCTGAGGTGACCGCAATGTCCAGTATTATGTTGTATACATATAAATATTACCCCTATGAGGTAACCTGACCTCTAGTAATGTCTGCTTTGGGGTGGATTGCAGTGACATCCGTGCACAGGTCATACACACACTATAGTGTTTAGAACAAGGTAAAATGTCTGCTACCTGGGGGATGGCAGGTTTATGGGAATAAAATATGTCACTGATTCCTCAGGTCATCCGTCCAATAGGGAGTGGAGCTCGGCAGGGACGTCACAGATCCTGTGTGAGGAAAGTCTGAGCAGAAGTCTGACTACTATTCCCTCAGGTATAAGCTCGGGATAGTCAGTGTCCAGGAGCGGTCATAGAACTTGTAGGGAGCTGTCTGACTAGCAATTGTCTGGTATTATATAGTCAGAGACTCAGAGATCATTCCTTACACCCCGGCTGTCTTTTTATGCATCCAAAAAACTGCAGTCCACCCCCAGAGTAGACATTAATAGAGGTCAGTTTACCTCATGGGGGTAATATTTATATGTATACAACATATTACTGAAGTGAGAACGCCTACAGTTTGTGGTGAGAACATAGCTAGACGTGTGCTGAACCGTACTGAAGCTGGCACTCACACAAGAGAGAATTTTACTTTTTGTCCAGACAGAATTATCTCGCTGTGAATGCTGGATGATCGAGTCAACTTGCAGTAAGTGCCAGTTCGAGTGGACAATAAATGACGCTGACAAGTGACTGCTGCTTTCAGATCTAAAACTATGTTCGTGAATAAACACTAGATGGCGTTGGAGGGTGACATCAGGCTGATCTGCTGGAGGTAGAGAGACCTATTCCCATGAGTAGACACTAGATGGTGCTAGAGGATCTAGTAGATGCAGCTTCTACTAGATGATAGCACAGCTCTGTACTTGCCGGGCGCGGTGGCGTGCGTCTGTAATCCCAGCTACTTGGGAGGCTGAGGCTGGCGGATCGCTTGAGTCTGGGAGTTCTGCTCTGCCCTGCGCTATGTCGATCGGGTGTCCGCACTAAGTTCGGTATCAATATGGTGACTCAGGGGGAGCCCTGAGCCACCAGGTTGTCCTAAGGAGGGGTGAACCGGCCCAGGTCGGGAACGGAGCAGGTCAAAACCCCCGTGCCGATCAGTAGTGGGATCGCGCCTGTGAATAGCCAGTGCACGGCAGCCTGGACAAAACAGCGAGACACAGACTTTTTATTACACTACACTTTTACATGGTTTTCACATCAATATTATTAACACAAATAACCCTATAAAACATTTTTGCGCTTTCTTTAATATTAAACTTCACTTCATATTGAATATTATTTCTACATTGTTTTTTCCTCATACACGGCTTTCCTGCGCCTGTGACTTATTTCTTCTATCATGTTAACTTATGCTGTATGATACTGACCTCTACCCAGCTTATAAGTAATGAGCTGTAACAACCAATCAGATCCCTGCTTTAATTTTCCAAAAGGTCTGTGAGAAATGAGAGGTGCAATCTGATTGGTTGCAATGGGTAACTCCCCCACTTTTCCTGTGTAACGGCTTTCATTCCTTCCTTCCATTATCTTCCCGATGGAGTTTTCCTTTAAAGGCTTTTTCTCAGCAAACATTTATAGCCTGTCCACAGCATAGGTGATAAATGTATGATCAGTGGGTGTCCGACGGGTGGGGCCCCTGTGATCACTAGAACGGGGCCCTCAGTCCTCTATTCCAGAGTGATGGCGGTCACACATGGGCCTTGTCGCTTCCTTTCGTGTTTATGGGATTGATGGAGACTGCAGAGAGCTGTGCTCAGGGACAACCCCTTTAATGACGCAGTCTGATGTATGCCGTGTGTAGATACACAGTGTGTCAGATAGATATGAAGAATACAGGGTCTACCAGCAGTAATACCCATGTTATTATCAGTGGGATTTCAACACGTGATGTTACAGCAGATTTTCCTATACACACAGTCCAGGAAGAACGACGTCTTCTCTGTAGTAGAAGAGATCTGCCTCCAAGTCTTCTTGGCTTTAAAGGGGTTATCCAGGGCAAAAACAATCAGTGTCGGTGGCCAGGGGCGTACATAGAAATCATGGGGCCCCATAGCAAAACTCAGAATTGGGCCCCCCGCAACAAAAAGTACAATTATTACAGCTGATTAGTGAGGGTGCGGGGTGTTACAGTGATATTGAAGAAAATAATAAAGGCTAATGCACATGACCATATGTATTTTGTGGTCCACAATGCGAATCTGCCAAAAACACGGATGAAGTCCGTATAACATCCGTGTTTTTTTTTTTGTGTATCCATTGTAACAATGTCTATTTTTGTCCACAAAATCGACCAGAATAGCACATGTTCTATATTGTTTGCTGGACTATGGAACGGGCATATGGATGCAGACAGCACACGGTATGCAATCCACATTTTTTGTGCCACATCCAATTCACAAAAAAAGGAACGGACACGGAAACAAAATACATTCGTCTGCATGAGCCCTAATTGAGAAAACTTTATTTGGTGGGTATTTTTGCTGTTATTATGCTTTTATATTTGTAATTTCCACACAGAGCATTGTAATGGTTAAAATGGTGTGATTGGAACAAGCTCCAGTCCTGACAGTTGAAGCAGTGCGTTTATATAAAAATAAATATATATATACACACACACACACACATAGAGATGCAGTATGCTTCAAGTTCTGAGGGGGATCCAGCCTATTTTTAAAATTGGATATTTCTAATAGGGCAATGAGAGTCAGGGAATGGATTGTCCCTTAGAATTTGAAGCATACATGAGTGGGGTGGGGGTGGGTCGTATTTCTATGGGGGTGCTGGGTCTATGAGGGAGGTTGTATGTCTATGACAGAGATGCTGTGTGTCTTGCACTTATAGTATGCTATTACTACTAGTGCAAGCCACACAGACCCTCCCCATATGCCTCCCTCCACATTGCAGGACAGTGTGTAAGTGTCCAGAATATACTGCAATACCTCAGTGCAAAGTGGACATTTCTTTCTTAGTATTATGAGTCCAAAGGTCTTTAAGACCAAAATTGTCCTTTTTATGCACTGTTTAAGTAAAACTTAGATTTTATTCACTGTATGTATTAAAAGATGAAAACTCACTAAACAGACACTTTTGGTTAAAAAAAACTCAGCAATATAGGCGCAGGATTAGTGAGTATC
Source organism: Rhinella marina (assembly GCA_900303285.1). NCBI lineage: Eukaryota > Metazoa > Chordata > Amphibia > Anura > Bufonidae > Rhinella > Rhinella marina. Next base: position 5,149 of record ONZH01006574.1, on the reverse strand, counting down.
TCTGTATGTATTTATACCCTGATTCACAGTCACTGTTTTGACTTTTTCACAGCGACTGCAGGATTAGCCAGAAACTGTAGCCATATACCTATTGCGCACTAGGATTGGCCACACAATACTGCCATACTTCACAACGATTTTCTCCCTTTTATCTATACCTGTCCATGCTTTCCAGTCTTTAGGCTCTCCTGCAGGTCTCCGGGATATAGGACCTCAGCAACAGGCTGCACGGAACATGGATGGGCTGCTCTCATTACAAAGGCCCTGGACTGGAACAGCTCACGCCGGCAGAGCAAAGAGCAGAGGTCATGTGTCAGCCGCTAAAAAGCAGTGCAGGCAGCAGAGGCAAGGAGGAAGGGAGGAATCAGGAGGAGGGCTGGGGCCCGGTATCTGTGGGGCCCGGTATCTATCTGTCTACTGTTACCGGTGTTATTCAGGTCGGAAAGGGGGCGGAGCGATGCAGCCTAGCCGGGCCCCCTAACCTCACGGGCCCCATAGCCAGTGCGTGGTCTGCCTATATTGACGGTACGCCACTGTCGGTGGCTAAAATTGGCTTAAAGGGCATCTGTCAGCAGTTTTGTCCCTATGACACTGGCTGACCTGTTACATGTGCACTTGGCAGCTCAAGACATCTGTGTTTGCAGAATCATTGACTGCTGTGGGTATTATTCTTAAAGGGGTTTTCTGGGGTTTTTATATCGATGGCTTATTCTTAGGGCTGTTTCAGACAAGTGTGTTTTCCGTCTGGATTCGATTCAGAGCCCTGGCCCCATAAAAGTAAATTGGGCTGCATGAAAAATGTAAGGAGTCCAGATGCTATCTGGATGGAAAAAAACACAAAACTGAAAGCAATCGCAGACAAACTGATTGAACTTGCCTGCAAAACCATCATGAACAGATCCTGACACAATCTGTATCGCTTGTGTGAAAGAGGCCTTATGATAGGTGATTATCAGACTTATGGCTCATGCACATGCACGTGTGGCGGCCAGGCCCGTGCTGCGGACCACAAATTGCAGTCCACAATGCAAGGGCACTGACCGTAGCGGCACAGTCTGAAAAATGAATATAGAGCTTGTCATTTGCCAGAAATGAGATGTTAAAGGGGTTTTTCAGGGTTTTAATATTGATGGTCGTCAATATAAGAAAGGTGGGGTCTGACTACTGACACCCCTGCGGATCACCTGGTGTGCAGTAGCTCTGGAACTACTCAGCTCCGTCCATTGTGTAGTACAGGGGTGAGGAACCTTTTTGCTGCCAAGGGCCATACAAAACTCTAAACTTTAAGATTTGACTGTTATATTTGGTCAAACATATAATGATTCAATTGAAAAAAATCTAAAGCACTGTATTTTTGCAGCTATTACATATAGCACAGACACCATTTTGGCCACACATAGCAGTCTAATTTTTAAGTTCAGAATGTTATGTATTTAGTTCTTTATTTGGCATTAATGGCAGCCAAGCAACTCCCTGGGGGTCCAGAGAGGGGTTCACCCAGCTTTCACTCTCCCTGCCTCTACCTTAGCAACTGTCCCTGCCTTTGTACCTTTCTCAGCCTCAGATCTGACCCCCCCACCCCACACCTCCATCAACCTCCTGTCAGACCTTCCTGCCACAGATCAGACCCTCCCTAGCCTCAGATCAGCCCCATCAGACCCCCTCAACATCAGATCAGACCCCCCAGCCTCAGATCACCAATAGAACCCCCAGCCTCAGATCAGACCCCCTAGCCTCAGATCAGACCCCTAGCCTCAGATTAGACCCTCATCAAACCCCCCAGCCTCAGATCAAACCCCTAGCCTCAGATCAGACCCCCCAGCCTCAGATCAGACCCCTCAACCTTAAATTAGACCCCCCCCCCCGCCTCAGATCAGACCCCCAATAGACGCCCCCCTTCCCCGATAATGTAGGTGGTCATTAGCATTTTCACTATATGCTCTGGCTAGCGGTCCAGGGGCCACATGAATTCATCCTGTGGGCCGTATATGGCCCTCAGGCCGGAGGTTCCCTGTCTCTGGTACAGAAGATGGAGCTGGTTACTGCTCTGATCTTCCCATTCACTTAAATAGAAGCAGCGTTGCATTAATCAGCTCCACCCACCGCACCACAGAGTAGATCGATTTGTAGTTCTGGCGCCTATTTTTAGCCCCTGCTGATCTGATATTGATGACATTTCCTGGTTGTGCCAGGTATCAGCAGAACAGGGGATAATTAATAATTGTGGGGTCTGACCACTTTGGAACCCCCACCAGTCCCATGTCCCTGTCCTGATGGACAGGCAGGTCCATGCATTCTCTAGGCAGCTGCTGGAGATCACTGGACAGAGCTCTGGGTTATTTCCTATAGTGCCATAGAAAAGCTATGAGGACCGCTCTCAGCAATCTCATACTCTCTCAAACCAGCAACAAGGCCCATGTGTGACTACTGCTCCATTCAGGGCATCGGAGTAGGGGGCTAGTGATCACAGGGGTCCCAGCAGTCACACCCCCACCCATCATACATTTATCACCTATGCTGTGGACAGGACCTCTAAGAACAGGTCCATACACCAAGGCGGTTTCCAGGATCAGAGGGCGGTATAAAGCATAAATTATATGAAATATTGTGACTTGTGGATGAGGAGTGTGAGGCTGATGGGGAAAAAGTCTGTGTCCCGCTGTATTGTCCAGGCTGCCGTGCACTGGCTATTCACAGGTGCGATCCCACTACTGATCGGCACGGGGGTTTTGACCTGCTCCGTTCCCGACCTGGGCCGGTTCACCCCTCCTTAGGACAACCTGGTGGCTCAGAGCTCCCCCCGAGTCACCATATTGATACCGAACTTAGTGCGGACACCCGATCGACATAGCGCAGGGCAGAGCAGAACTCCCAGACTCAAGCGATCCGCCAGCCTCAGCCTCCCAAGTAGCTGGGATTACAGACGCACGCCACCGCGCCCGGCAAGTACAGAGCTGTGCTATCAGCTAGTAGAAGCTGCATCTACTAGATCCTCTAGCGCCATCTAGTGCTATTGATGGGAATAGGTCTCTCTCTCCGACTGCCTCATAAACTCTAACGTCACTTTCCTGCTCCATCTAGTGTCTATACACAGACCATAGCTTTATAGCTGAATGCAGCAGCCGCTCTTCGGCGCCATCTAGTGTCCACTCAGAATAAACTGGTGTTGACCTTTTGTTCCTACGGGAGGCAGCCACCCAGCACCAGCTAATGGGTGCCGGCGGCGCCTCCCGATATCCGTCGTTGAAACTGAAAATGATCGCTGCGGCGCTCCGTAGCCGCAGCGGTCACGTGATGTAAGCGCGCGCTTGAGCGCTTACCTCAGAATTTTTCCGGCGGCAATGGAGGAGGACGCGTTCTCAGTGGCTGCGTCTGCCTCTGTGGAAATGTCTCCACAGCGCAGAGGCAGAGTGAGAACTCTGTCGGACTCCTCCACTGCATCTTCTGAAGGCAGCCAGCCTTCAAAGAGAAAGAAAGTGGCTGAGAGGGAAAGTCCTCTCCACATCACCTATCAGTCAGACCCTGAGGAGAGGGCTGACAGTTGCAGTCCAAGAGCCCTCGTTTTGAGGGATTATGGTGACCTTGTGCACAATAAGCCACAGTACAGTGTTCCAGACCATAAATAAAGCTGGAGTTTCCTCCACAGCTTCAGCTGCGTTGAGCACACACAGCAGTTTACTCGCATTTTGAAGCGTTTGCTTCACAAGATGAATATGCCTCGCATGAGGTAGATTGGGAGTGTGACTCTGTTACGCGGTCAGCCGCCTCGTCCGAGAGGGGCAGACGTAGCGAGATGCAGATGACAGAGTAGGGCTGGCGGGGAAGAACCCCCCTAACAAGTTATTCTCCCAGAGATGGGCCATTGATCTTACCTCAGAAGTCAGGGACTTTGCACAGCTGGCATTTAGAAACATCTCTAACAAAGGAGGACGATTTAGTATTGAGGAACCATATCGGTATTACCTGACATTCAAGCGCTATTGCGCCAGAGGTGGACCCTGCCTTATTATCTATAACGGGCAACCCCTTCTCTAACGACACAGTAGACAATACTATGCGCAATATTCAGTATAAAATTGCGGATGCGGCTGGTCCCCTCCTGCTTATGTTGAAAAAAGCAGAACAAGAAGGTGATACGCCCCGCACCGACCCAAAGGTGTTACTCGCTTCCAAGATGGCTTTGCTGAAAGCCGCTAGCAGAGCTACCCTCATAATTGGGCAAACATTCAATTACGTAGCAAACATTAGAAGGGCCCGTTGGTTAACGGCTGCAGGAATGTCAGATTTGGCCCCCAAGTCTCACGAAATATCCAAACTTGGAGACTTCGTTTTTGTTTGGCCCTGAGTTCATTCAGGAAGTTAGGAGTAGATATAGGGGCTCGCAAGTCTTTTGCGATTTAAAGAAGCCTCCCTTCCACTTCAAGAAACCCTTTTGGTCGGAGGGTCGGCCTAGGTCCCAGGGACAGACCCGAGAATACAGTCAGGGACAAGCCAAAAAACCCTTCAACAAAGGTTCCTTCTTCCAAAACAGAGGAGGTCAAGGAGGTCAACAACGTTCAGCCTTCAACAAGAAACCTTCTTCAGGTAAGCACAGTTTCTTCCATTCCATCACGAGAGTTTCTCAGCACTTGGGAGACCATAACTACAGACCGCTGGGTCTTAAGTGTAATAAAAAATGGGCTGACACTGCCGTTAGTAAAGTTCCCCTTTCAGAGAAAAAAGCCTCACTATCATACAAGCGAGAGATTAGACGAAGTACTGGAGGTAGCATTAAAGACAGGAAGGATCTCCGAAGCAGATCCTGGCCAGAAAGGATGGATAAGTCACGTTTTCCAGTCACAAAACCGGACGGGTCAGTCCGGCCAATACTAAACGTAAAACCGCTGAACAAGTTTCTGAAAAGGAAAAGGTTCAGAATGGAAGGTATAGCAGACCTAAAGTTTCTCCTAGAGAAAGAGATGTTTCTCATAAAGGTGGACCTAAAAGATGCCTTCCATACGATTTACATGGCGCCCAAACACAGGAGGCTGCTACAGTTTTTATGGAGAGGAAATCTATACCATTGGAACGTCATGGTATTTCGGCCTCTCGGTAGCGCCTTACACCTTCACAAGAATACTGAAGGGAGTAGTTACAAGTCTCAGAACAA